>CBVK0100042858.1:0-11394 GCA_900067695.1 Picea abies | reverse complement strand
TGTTATCAAATTTAGTTAAGATCCTGTGTGAATGGCATAATTTTTTTTTTAAAAACCCCAATATTGGTCGCTTTAGCGACTAACATGTTTGTCGCTAGTATTGCCAATTGGTCGCAAACATTAATGTGTTAGTCACTAGAGAGACCAATGTGTTAGTCGCTTGTATTTCCATTTGGTCTCAAACTAGGTCACTTGGTCGTTCTAGCAACTAATTGATCCTCCTTCGTTTGACATTTTTAACTGATGGTTTGGTTGCTCTAGCGACTAATATTCGTCGTTCTAGCAACTCATAATGGTTTATTGACTAAGTTTGCCAGGGTTGTCTTGGTCACTCTTGTGACTAATATTAATCGTTTGACCGACTAACATTTGTCGCTAGCTGAACTTTTCCTTATTGTGAATAGGCTTCTTTTCCCAGTCACTAGAACGATGAAGATCCATGTGTGGCCGATAGACTGACGAATGAATTCCAATGAAAAAACAAATCATCTTGGTCGCAAAAACGACTCTATGCCAATGAAAATTTGTCTCTACTTTGTCACAAAAATGTTCAAATTTAATAGTGAGATGAACTTGGTGAATTTGCTTATGTATTGATTAATTATGATGTGTCGCTATTGTTTATGTTAATGTGTTGATTGTGTCATTGATAGTTATGACAATGTGAGCTTGTGATGTGATTAATTAGGTTGTGATGTTTTTAATTTCCTAATGAAAAAAAAAATAACCTATTGTACATCACTTGTGTTGTCGTAACGGCGGGGGATGTTACACTTGGCTCCATCGAAGGTACAAAGTAATTGTCTTTTTTTGATGCCCTACTAAGGATTTTGAAATCAACACGACTAGGACAAGAATTGTAATCCAAGAAGAAGGCACATTGGAAAAATGATATTTGCATCCAACAATTTCTTCAATTCCTTTTGGATTAGTAGTTCTAATGACAAATGAATCTTTTGAATACTCTGTTGAAGGGGTTTGGTATATGGATTCAAAGGTATCAAGTGTTGAGTGATTTTGGTATCATAAACATTTAAGTCATGATATGTCCAAGCAAACACATTTGTGTATTGTTTAAACAATATTATGTAAGCTTACCCTTCAGTGTCAATGCAACAAGAGACTAGTTAACAGTGTTGGGATCTTTCTCAGTCCCGATAATAATAAATCCATACTACATTGAGGAATTGCTCATTTTGAGATTTGTAACTCTCTTGAATCAATTTTTTAAAATGAGTAGATTCTCAAGTGTTACTATATTTTTGGGAATTTTAATTGAATTCATATTAATCATCCCATTTTCTCAATCATCCAATGTTTTTGCATGTTATTCATCATCAATGATCACATATTTACATGTACCCTCATCAGTCAAAAAATCTATAAAGTATTGGTATTCATTAAAAAAAACCCACTTTGTAAAATTATCTAGAATTGAAGGTCTAAATATAAGTTAAATAGAAAAAAATTCAATGATAAAATATTCCAATGGGACAAATAAAGAAGCAGAATTACTTATGGGTCATCTTCCACAATATCTTTATGAGGAATAAAATCAATGTTGAAAGCTTCAAATTTAAAAATTAAACTCCATACCTCCTCTTAATAAGCTTTCAAGTGAGGAGAATTTCAGTGTATGGAATTTCTTACCTACCTCACTATTATTTCAGAATCAACAAAATTTTTCAAACATTTGATGTTCATTTCAATGGCCTTGTTGATTCCTAATATTAAGGCCTCATATTTAGTTATGTTATTTGTGAAATCAAACTCAAGTCTGCCAAAAAAATAGGGTGTGCTTACCATTTAGATCAATGAGAAAACATCATGTACCTTCTTGGGATTTGAAACCATCAAAAAACAATTTCCAAATGCTAAGTTCTGCATATATGTTAGTATTATTCCTGTTGTATATTTATAATATAGTATAGTCAAAATCATTAATACATGTCGTTTAAAGGACATCAAATTGTTTATCAGATAAGGAGGGTGAAGCAAGAAAATAATTTTCGAAACCATCTTCTAAAAACATGATCGATTCATTTTTTCCTTCAAGCTCGATGACCATCTACTACACATGCCTCTCTAAATCAATTCTTAGTTGGTTTGGCCTTCCATTCCATGGTAACCAAAAAGTGAGATCAATTAGTTGTGAAATATCCTTGGAGTTGTTGTGGCCAATATCTGCTCAACAAAAGACCATAAGCTTCCAAAATATCAACCACAACAATGTCTATGATTTGAACTCAAGGATTTGAAGAAATTCCATTCAACACATCCTTTAACTCACCCATAACATTTACCTCTTATCAATCAAGTTGAATTCTATGCATGGATGACTTGAGTGGTTTCACATTCAACTTCTTTCATACTAAGTATGGCATGACATTTGACAATTCCCCTAAATCAGCCAAATAGTTATGCACGTTATAGTTAAAAATCTCAAAAGTCAAAGAAAAGGGCACAGTTAGATTCAAATTTCTTCCCAATAGCTACATTTACTACCATTGTTTTCTTTGCAACAACAATATCATTCAAAGTCTTGAACAATAATTATCATTTTTTTTTAATGCAGGTTTTCACGGTTAGTCATCATGCTAGAGAAACTTTTGGATCAAAATTGTATGGAGTTTTGAAACGCCCAACATTTCGAGTGGACACTCCACCCATCATCAAGGACATAGAAAGATAATGTCCATTTCCATGATGATGGGTGGAGTGACCACTTGAAACATTGGATGTTTCAAAACTCCACACACAGTTTTGATCCAAAAGTTTTTCTAGCAGAATAATTATCAATGTTGCTTGATAACAAGTAATTCATGTAGGGAAATGTTTCTTTGATCTTATTCATAACATCAACAATGTTCTATTCCATTTATTTTGTGGATGTAGTATAATAATAATATGTTGATGGAGCAACAACAAAATATTTCATCGGAAAGGGTTTTATTAATTGGCAAGAGAAGCGAGTGGAATAGTATATGCAATGTTCTATTTACTCCAAAGAGCATAATGTTTTTGTGTTGTTTGTGTGGCATCAATATCTTCTATCGCTTCCTCTTCCTCTTCAAATTTTGTATATGTTGCATAATTAGGTAAGATATCCCATAATACCATTCTTGATGTTGATTCATCCTCCTCCTCAACTTCTCTTATGACCTCTTTGGTGGTTGAACTTTGTTGTGTTCCTTCATTAAAAATATGATCAATAATATTTATAAATTCTAGGCTTGTTTCCTCTAAATGTTCTACTTGAAGGATGCAGTAGAAATAGTTCACGGCTACATCTTCTAATCTCATTGTGTTTTTTATTGTAGACATCTCTACAAATTTAGCAACAATTGTTGCCTGAATTCTTATGGAAAGTTCTAAAAGTCTTTGTCTGAAAGACCCCTCTCCTTATTTTTTTGCAAGACAATAATTTCATTCAACACATTTTAGATTATTCACTACAAACTTTCCATATCTATGCTTGAATCCTTAGCTTTAAATGTAGTATTAGGTTTCATCAATGTTAAAGTCTTAATTTGATTTGCAACAAGAGTGTTCTTCCATTCTCCCAAGTCTGACTTTCCTTTCAAGATTGACATTTCCTTTTTCATATTAGGAGCTTCTTCAAAATCACAAACCAATGCATCGTTTCCCACTCTCTTGATGAACATGGCAATAGTGGGTGGAATGTTAGTGGAATAGAACTCTACAAGTATATATTTTGGAAAATTTGATGTTGTTGGCATTTTGTTTTAGCAAAGTGGACTATTTATCCACTTCATTGGCTCCATATTCATTCTTGATAACTATAAAAAGAGAGTCATGAGAGTCTTTTCATCACCAAGCTTTTCTATGAAGAAAAATTCAAAAGCTACCCAACTAGTGATAGAACCGTCATCTAGATTATAGTACCACATGATTTTTTTTCCTTCAAAAGTGTAAGGAAACACGTGGAAAACTACATCTTCATGTCAACATTAAGTATTCTAACATCTTGTGAAAAAATATTAGCATGATCCTTTGGAATGGTTGACTTATCCAGATAAAACTTTGGTAACAATCTACCAACACTCTTTGGAGAGGCATGAGTAGGAATTGGAAAATTAAATGCATCTGGATCCAACCAAGTAGGTTGATTACCATCCATATTTCCTCTAAGAAAATTATTTAATGAACTTGTTGTGGGAGACGGTTTAGATTCAAAGGAGGATTCCTCAAGATGTTTTTTATTAGGAGAAGAAAAATTTTGATCTAAAGGTTCGATAATGGCCTAAATTTCTTGGGAGATCAAATCTATGAGGTTACATGCATAAGCTTCTTCCTCAGTTTCAGTAGGAATTTCCTGAGCTCAAGTTCATTGAGGAAGTTCATGAACAATGGACAAACCACCAAACTAATAGAATTAGCTATGAATTAATCTTTGGAAAGCTTACAAATATTCAATTGGACCTACACTCAGTGCATCATTATTAACTAAAGGTGGAATTTTAGACTATAATTATATTTTGAAGTGCGGCTTAGTTTCAATTTGTAGTGTTACTTATATTTTAGAATGATCCTCATTATCTTGAAAATTTGATTCTGAACTAGTTTCAATTACTTGAACAAGTAGGTTTTCTTTGTTTGCTGAATGGTTGGGATAAGGGTTGCAACTATTCATGTTGGAAAAAAAATCCATGTAAGTCACATGAGCTACCATCCATAAAAAAAGGCAAAGGAACCTCCTTCTAACACTAAAATGTTGACATGGAAAAATTTATGCCCCTTGTCAACTTTTGATGCAGGAGCATATTTTCTCAAAACCAACCTTGTAGAGCAAGCCAAAAGGGGGTCATGGAATTTACCAAAGGGAGTGGGTTCCCTTAATGAAATTATTGTATTTTCCTTAATTCAAGTTTGTATGATTCTAGAAGGATAGGGTTTGTTTTCCTAATTACAATGTAAATTGCTTATTCAAGCAATTAGTTGGTTAGTGTGGATTTTTCCTAAGTATGGAGGACTTGATCTTATTGATCAGCATATGTATGTAATCAAGAAGATAGAGCAAGTCAAGATAGTTGATAGAGTCAAAATCTATTGTTGGGAATTTTTTAGATCTAGAGGGTTTTACCTTCCAAGTATTTATGTAAGCATTTGGGCATGAATAGTGCAGGGGGCAAGGCAATGAAGCACCCAAGACTATGAATTCAACCAGTAAAGAGATAGAGATGTAGGAGGTCGATTGAGGTTGTAGCAGAAATCATGTACATAATTTGTTTTAATGAAATTACTATGGCATGCCTCCATTGTTGTGCAAATGTCTTTATATCTCTATGTTAATACGTTGTTGAATTTGGAAATGATAATGAATCTCAATGTAAGAGGGTCGAATGAGTGAATCTCATTGGAAGAACGAGGTCATGACAAATTTCATATGAACTTCGTGGGTTTTATGATGAATGGACAACTTAATGATCCAATGATGACGGTTAGAATTTGGGTGAAGGCTATGAGTCAAACCAAATGATAGAAAATTCAGCAACGAGAATAAAGTTAGGGTTTCCCAAGTCACAGCAGAAACATGAGTGGACAAGTTTCTATCCACTGGACCGAAAGATAAGTTTGAGTGAATGTGAGTCTAAATTTCTTAGTGTCTAGTGGCTGGTTTTTTAAAAGCACATTGTTAAAGTTTTTGGTTCGGATCAAAGTTCAAAGATATATCAGGACAAAGGTCAACCATGCAAACATACTCCAAATTAAGGGTTTGAAAGGTACGTAACTTACAATTGGAAAAACTTTTATTAGAAGATATGTTTTTGGTGATTCAAAATTTGTGATAAAGAGAAAACAAAGTCTTATTATTTTTACCCCACATGGCTCCAAAAAGAAATTCAACACCAATTAAACCTACAAAAATGTCATCTATAACTCATGAAGAAAATGAGGAGATACATCACAAGCTATCCAAATTGGAGGACCAACTTAATAATTGGAGTGTTAGGTCAATAACAAGTGATGAACTGGTAAACACACAAAGAAAAATTCAAGATATAGAAAAGAAGATGGAACAAATGGAAAAGAAGATAGATGAAAGAAAGGAAGAAGTACAAAAATCCATGAATGAAAAGAAGAAAGAAGTACAAAAATCCATGAATGAAATGCAAAGATCCATGAATGGAATACAAAAATCCATGAAGGAAATTCAAAAACCCATAGAGGCCATGCTCTTACATAGGAACCCTAAAAGGGATAGGAAGATCCAAGGAAATCATGAAAATAAGAAGAACAATGGTGTTGAAACTCAATCACATATGGGGAGTATTTTATCACAACTGGAGAGCACAAATATTGAATTTCACGATCATTCATTACTTCATGATTGACATCATCAAGGTTTCAATGTGGCACCAAAGAACTTTTTCATTCCAAAGATCAATATGAGAAAGTTTTATGGTAAAGATCCTATAACATGGATATTTCAAATGGAGCAATTCTTTGATCTACACCAAATTCCAAGATTGCAAAAGGTACCTATTGCATCCTTGTATTTAGAAAATTATCAATTTATGTGGTATCAATGGCTTTGTGAAAGAAAAAAGAATTGTATTATCTCTTGGTCGATTTTTACAAATGAATTGGTATCACATTATGGGGATATTGAGAGAAATACATTCTTTAGTCAACATTTAACAATTCCAAAAGCTAAGTCTTGGGGAAAAGAACATTCAACAATTCCAAAAGCTCAGTCTCAGGGTAAAGAACATTCATGAGGATAATTTGTTAGATCTCCTTATGGGTACTTTAAAGGAGAACATTCAACATAAGGTGTGTCTCTTCGAACCTAAATTCCAAGAGCAAGCTTTCAATATGGAAAGGAAAGTGGAAAAAAAGTATGGCTACTAGAGGGGTAGCCACTAAAAACTATAGAGAGCACCATGTTACCTCTCATAAACTGACAAGGTTGACACCTCAGCAAATGGATGAAAGAATAGCAAATGGACTATGTTTCAATTTTGATACCAAGTACAATAAGGAGCATAAATGTAGTGAGAAAAAAGTAGTGTACATATACAATGAAGAGGAAGAAGATCAAGAATTGGAACCATCACAAGATCTAGAGATAGAAGAGACTACTCCAATGATATCTTGTCATGCATTGGCCAACATCAGTCCAACATCAGTACTCCACAAACCCTCAAGATAGAAGGATATATCAAAAATGAAAAGGGAAGAGTGTTGATTGATTCTGGTAGTGCCCATAACTTCATCAATTACAAATTAGCAAAATATTTCAATTGCTTTGTATGTCCAACACCAGAGTTTCAAGTAATGATTTCATATAGAGGTACCATAAATTGTTCTGGGAAGTGCCATAGTATTAATCTCAATATGAGGGTATTTATTGGATAGTCCCATGATTTCCATCCAAATGGGTGGTGTTGATGTTGTATGAGGGGTCCAATGGTTACAATCATTGGAAACAGTGGCCCTTAATTTTCAAGATTTTTTCATGAGAATTTCTTCATAAGGAAAGGAAATTGAGCTTAGAGGTATCTAAGGGAAACCCTCTAAAGTGATAAGCTCTAACAACATGACACAATTACTCAAAATGGGACATCATGGTGTAATTGCACAATTGTGCTCACTAGATGTAACATCTATATCCTTTGCTCCAATGGATCTCCAAAAAGCTATCAACAATCATTCCAAGGTATTGGGAGAGATGCCTAAGGGTATTCCACCTGCTCAAGATCATTCCCATGTTATTCATCTTCAACTAGGAAGTGTACATCTAGTATTCCATGTTTCTTACTTAACAAAGATAATCAATGACAAGATCCCAGTGCAAACTATTTTGTCTGAGATTAATGGAGAAGGGAAAATCATACTAGAACCAAAAACAATCCTTCAAATAGGGATTAAGAAGCTGCAAAATTGAGCAATTATTGAGTACCTTGTCAAATGGAAGAACCTACCAGTGGAAGAGGTGACATGGGAAGATGATTTCTTCATGTAGACACACATGTGGTTGTCTAGTGTTGAGGACAACACTTGTTTGAAGGGGAGGGGCATGTTAAGCCCTAGGCAAAGCCCCATCTTAGGCATAAAACCCCTTATAAATCCTTATATATTGAGTTATTACATTTCTAGTGTTATATTAGTAGGTTGGATAGAACCTTTCATTATAATTTTACCCTTTGCAAACGCCTTATTATTTAATTATATCTAATAATATACTAATAGGTAGGACCCCTTGTGTGACTTATGTGACTATGACGAAGAAGCAACACTTATATTTCATTTGCCTATGCTTTGGTTGCGGCGCAATCTCTGCAACTCATTTTCTTCAAATTGTGGTTAAAATGCTTATGATAAGATGTGGGCAAAGTGATTAAAAAAAGGAATGTTGTTGCCTTGATTATCTCTCGCAAAGTATGATTATGTTGCTTTTAAATGGATAAAAAATTTACACTCCAGTTTTAATTTTGATATTATATATGGTTTATATGGGTGATCACCTCGAACCTTGCTACAATTGTTGTGTGCATTGGTTTAATTACAAGATTGGTTGTATCCCTAACAAGTTGTCATATGCGAAATGGGGATAGTGGCAAGGGTTGGCGCATTTTTGAAATAGGAATATTGGAAAACGATGGTATAATCGACATGCATTAAGTTATTTTGGATATTAATGATTGATGAGTTGAATAGTGGGCCTGCTTGTACTAGCCACGAATGAAAATGTGAAGGGAGAAGTGATGTGCAGTAAATGCATGTCACTCAAACTCACCTTGAGCCCGCCACCCTAGTCATTCTTACATTTTTCTATGTTGGTTGTTGATGCTCCACTTTGCTCAGTCGTGGAGGAGGTATACAACCTGTTCATTTCTCCTTAAGCAATCTTTTACACAAGTATGGGGTTTTCTTGCTTTTCCATCCATGAACATTCGCTTTTCTCTTTAAATCAATAGTTGGCTCTTGTTTTCTCACTGTGTGTGTATTTCCAAAGTTGTTATGATGAATTCATACTATGTATTGGTTGTTTTCAAATTTTGGTTTCTTATGTTGGTTGTTTTGAGACCATTGGCATTAAAAGAGTCATGGGTGGCTTTTACTGTGTATAGTTTTTCGCAACTTTGCTATGAAAAAGATTGTGCTTGGGGAAACTCTTGGGCCTTCCTTGCCTCTAGTTCTTTGTTTTGGGTTTTCTTCCCTGTTCGAGAATGGGTTCTCTCCACCTCTTACCTGTGGGTTTTTGTGAACACCCCACATGTATGCTAAGATTGTTGGTCTTCGTGGCTAATACGCATGTGCCATAACCCGATTCTATGAGTATTAATGTGGAACATTGTGTGGGAATAAACCTTTTGTGCTTTATTTTGGCCAAAACCTCAGGTTGTTAGCTCGCTTTCTCCGGCCACGTACTATCACTGTTGCATATTAATCCCTATGCATTATTGTGAAGGCATTTCTTACTCAAAATTTGATGAAAGCACTGCTCGTGCTCTTTTTTTAGGCACGGGTTTTGATTGGATATTTGATATGAAAGTATGGAGGAAGTGTTGGATTCACTTATTTCTCTTGAAGTTACAGTTTGTCCATATGAAGCTCATGAGGTCAATAGCAATGTTGTGAATTATTGTTAAAATATAAACTTGCCATGTTTTATTGTAATTACGAAGAGCACTTGTGTATAAGTTGTATGATACTCAAATAAAGTATACGAACCAGAATAAAATAGGATGGAGAAGTTTGGTAAATTGTGGTTCAATTGAATTATGGTTATATACATAGATTTCTTTTGGGGCACTTCACCAGACTCTGTGAGTTTTAAGAACTTTGTTGATGTTGATATTATGGTTGTAGCCTGTCCACTTCAAGATTGTTGTTGTATTTCATGTGGCAATTATGATGTTGTTCATTTTCAACTTTGTTATATACAATAAATATTGTTATTACGGTTATTTTTCAAAATTTTGGGCATATTAAATTGGTAACTGTGTAACACAGTTTCTAAGGCAAGTGAGCAGTTTTGTGAAGCAAGCACTAGTTTTTGGTTGTTGTTTTGGAAACAGAGTATGGTTTAAACTTTAAATTCTTAAACAGTAAGATATTTTGATTGCAATTTTACATCAGATATGGTATGTTTAATATATATCATTTGAACAGTATATGTAAGAGTTCCCCCTCCATGATATCATTTTTCGCTAAATACACCCCCTTCACTATCCCAATTTCACTTATTCATTCCATGTTTTGTGATGTGTGGTTTGAAGAGGAGTCTGTGTGGAAATGAAAGGAAGTTGATATGGAAAGGATTGAGTATTGATGTTTTGGATATGTTTAGATACACAGTTGATTGTTTTATTAATTGTTTGAACAAAATTCGTATATTCCTTCCCCTCCATGATATCATTTTTCGCTAAATACAAGCCCTCCATATTTCCCATTAACCATATCAATTCTCTATTCACATGCCAATTAATAAATGACATGTTATGGATGGATTACATGTGTCTTGAAAGTAAATTCTAGAGCCAACTTTTGATTTATGTAAGCAAACTCTCATAAATGGCTTATTAAGAATTTCATGATTGGTTAATTATTGCTACAGGATGATTTTTTTTAATAGAGGCAGCAATGGCCGAAATAACAAAGGAAGAGGTAACTGGCAGCGAGGCTATATAAGGCCTTAGTTTTCTAGTCATTTCGATGGTGTTCCACAAGAGTTGAACCAGATGTTTCAAGATGGGTTTTTTAATTTGGTTGGCCATGGTATCTTGCATCCCCGACCTGAAAGACCCCCTTCTCAACCTCCTCGGAATTTTCCCAGTATTCACGTTCCTCCACATGTTTCTTTGTAGCATGAAGTCCCCGCTAATGAAGGTTGGAAAGAAATTGTCCACTAGCTTGTCTTCCACAACCATAGATGGCATGTTGTGTCCTTACCTTTACCACCACCAATTAATCCCAATGTTCAAATTGCTCCAATTGTTTCACCAGTATAGTCCTCGCACGCTAGCAAAAGATTAAAAACTAATACCCTGCAACTTGTGCAAGACAAAGGAAAAGCAGCAGTTTCCCCCTCCAATCCATCCACGGAGCCTTCTAAGTCTGTGTCTTCATGCCTCCACCTCAAAGATGATTGCTCCAATGTGATCAGCAAAATATAGCCTAAAGGGTCTAACCAACCAAAGGTCACTCAAGAAAAGTCAGTTGGGGACAACAGTGAGAAGAGGAAATATGCCTCGCAAAGAAGCAAATATGGATTGTAAATGTTTTTTTATGATTTTTGGTGATGAAGAAAATGTTTAATAATTTTCAACATATTTTGGACAAGAAGTTTTATTTTGGATTTTTTGTGGATAAGATGGATATATTATTTGTTTTTGGATATGGTTTCAGATTTTGCTAAATATT
>CBVK0100042833.1:0-12903 GCA_900067695.1 Picea abies | reverse complement strand
ATAAGAAATGTACTCAAGATATGAGCGAGCCTTGAAAATATCCGCCATAGTTTATAAGTGGTGGCGTGACAAGATAAAGAAAGCATCAAAACAGTCTGAGAAGTTGTGGAAAGAAGCCGAACCAGGAAAAGTAGAGGAAAGATAGATGGATGAGTTGTGGAAGATGAGAAGATAGTAAATAATTGTCAGTTAAAGACTAAGTGAGAGAGAAGCACAAAGAGAAAGGAGTCCCCAGGAGGGTGGATAAGAAGGAGAAGGTATAGAAGCAAGAGATAAGAAAGTCGACATGGATATTAAAGATAAACTAGAAGATTCATCCTTGATGACAGCAGACATTGGGAATTCGACTGAAGAGACCACTCCAGAGGAAGAAAATGAGACCCCCCAGATCAAAGAAAATTTCCCTGAAGCCAATGGCACCAACCCATAATCGCCCATACCCCAAGTGTATTCTATACAAGTGGTAAATTCAATACTACATTCTTATGCTAATTATGTTCCATTACAATTAGTTAGTCAGTCATAGGCATGAAGTGTGAGTAGAGGGACGATATTGGGATCCCTTGGTAGATCGCAAGAATGACCGTTAGTTTTTATTTTGATAGGAACAACATGATCAACAATGGTTGGTCATGCGAGAGGTTCGATTGCTCAATACACAGAATTCTGGGATAAGGGAGACGAAGATTTTGAGCAACATTGGTTCTTGTGTGAGGCAATCTGGAGCTCCAGAGGAACTCTTGATGCCAATAAACTAGTTGACTTCCAGACTACCTTGAGAGGTTGTGCTTTTAAATGGTATATGAAGGCTATTGATCCAGGAGTGTCAGGAATGCAAGGTCAAGAGGTCACACTTTCCCAGCTACGGACAAGGTTCATAGCGGAGTTTAAGCTACCTCAGTATATTCATGGATTCCTATCTCTGACACGGATTTTGTTAACGCAATAATGGATAACCACTTTGACAAATGCCTTGTAACAATCAATGAAGATTGAAGCCATGGCAGGATATCTGGAGAGCTTGAGAGTGACCAAACCCCCGACAGATACAAATTTGGTGCAACTACAAAGGCAAATATCAGCACTTACAGAAAAAACTCAAGAATTGATGATACCTAGACCAGGACGACCACAGGTCTGGTGTACCGGATGTTACATAGAAGGGAATCTAGTAAATGGATGTCCACGAATGAGGGGAATGGGACCTCCTCATAATCTAATGGGACCCTCATCAGGACCCACAGGAGGAGTTGCACAAGTATCTACGAATTTACCATTCCATAACCCCACCCCATATCATACCTTTCCAAGGAGCCAAACAACACCAGCAATCAAGTATTGTGAGATTTTTCGAATCCATGGGCATGAGCCTAGACAGTGCCCCATTATCCATAAGTATTCAATAGTACCAAATACTATACAGTGTGATTTTTGCGCATATACCACACATACTACTAATCAGTGTAGAGCATTGGATGCACTTGCAGATAGGTTGGATCGAACAACATTCAGGGTGAATGAAACCCCTCAGGGACCAAGAAGAGGTCAAGGAGGTGGATCCGAAGGAGACTTCAGAGGAGGAAGAACTAGGGGAAGAGGACCAAAAAGATGTTATAACTGTGATGAGCAAGGCCATATGTCTAGAGACTATCCTCATCTAAGGCGTGCATGGTTCTCTCACTGTAAAACCAATGAGCACGCAACTGAAGAATTCCAAGAACTAATTGAAAAATGGGAATATCAGGTATGTCAATGAGGAACTAACCTCATCAGTTCATAAATCAAAATATTTATTATAGGACAATTTCCCAACCTTAATATCATCAGTCAAGGAGGTGCAAAGACTAGAGTTGATGCTGATAATTTACCTAATATCCAGAAGGTAGCACCTAAGGAATACATGTATGATCCTCTAAAATAGAAGTTGTTCTTTAAAGATGTTATAGAAGTATTTAAGAATATCCCTAGCCCTGATATGCAAGAGAAACCCTCTCAACCTATTTTTTACCCTAATATTGCACAAGTCGTTGCTTCACACCCTACACTCAAAAACCATGCAGTCACACTGAGACAACCTGAGCAACCACAAAACATAGTCGATCAATGGTTTCACTTATTCTTTGATATTATTGGGAATGACCAGTTAACATAAAAGTTGAGCAACGTGTTATACCTAGTTCTAGGGAATGAAGAACCCACAAAAGAGAGAATAAGGACTAATCTTCCTAAGAATAATTCTTAGAGAGTACAGAGAAGGAAAGTATGAACTGTAAAAGAATTCAGAGTAGTAGCCTAGCTAGATGAATTTGAAATTATGTTATGTTAGATATAGGATCTGATGTTAACATACTTCCTAAAACAACTTGTGAGGCCTTAGGAAAACCCCAATTTACATACTCCCCAATCCAGCTAAGAATGGCGAACCAGTATTGTATTTTCCCAATAGGAATACTGGAGAATGTGGAAATAGATGTTGCAAGAGTGAAGACTGTAGCTGATTTTGAGGTAATTGAAATTATGGGGGATAAGGACCCTTATCCTTTCCTACTTGGTATTTATTGGGCCTATGACAACTATGCAGTGATCGACCTAAAGAAAGACACTATGCCATTTGAGGTAGATGGAATCAAGGTAGTTCAGCCCTTGGATCTGTATGTAGGCCCCAGGTATACAGAGCCAATGGATAACAATATGGAGGGAGAAGACTTGGATCAATTGTACATTGTAACAACAGGAACAAGAGAAGATTACATAAATCCTATTGTTGATGGATCAGTAAGTTGGAGGAGTATACAATCAGTGAACAAAGATTCAGAATTGGCATTTAGAAGTTGGTATCAAGGCTCATATGAAAGATTCTGAAGGAGATGTGCAACTGTTAGGGAAACTAGATGGGTCAAAACCACGGTTAGAGAACACCCAATATACGATGGTACCTCAGGATTTGATAGTTTTTTGATCAGGATGGAAGAGAAGGTAGTAGGGGATCAAAGGATCTCAGTACTGGATTTATCCCTCCAGGACACCCCTACCAGATGGTGGTCTAATCACAAAGCCTTACTCAGAAAGTGGGACGATGTGAAGTAAGCTATAAAATATAGGTTTCAGGATAAGGATTAGCTGGAATCAGATATGCGGATGAATTTCCAAGTTGCGCAACTGTTCAATGGAGAGTCTGATCCTAAATCACATATTGAACAGTGTGTGACACAATGGCAAGTTGTTAAAATACCTTCTCACTTCTGGGTTTAGGTATTTCCCCACTCACTAGGTCCAATCCCGAAATCTTGGTTCATGCATGAAGAAACCAAAAGACAGACTAGTGACTGGAAAACATTGGCAAATCACTTTTGCAAGGACTTCTCTTTCTCAAGTAAGTACCCTAAGCTTGAAGAAGTCCTGCAAAGAATTAAATAATTTCTTCTTTTGGACAATAATAATCAGAAATCAGACCTAGTGGTATGTGCAAATCACAACTAAGAACTTCAGACTAATCTTCACCTAAACTTACGCATGAGACCTGTAGAATGCTATAAGATTGAGAAGGATTTGGAAACACCAGATGATTTAGAAGAATTAAGAAACCTATCCATTAAAGAGACACGAGGGAAAAGGGAAATCTAGAACATCATACCCGGTCAGACTGATGGTTCTTATAATCACCCATTGAAGTTGTGCAAAGTCAATATAGGAACCACAGAGTAACCCAAGATAGCTATTGTGGGAGATTACTAGGATGAGAAAGTGAGTCAATAAATACATAGTTTGTTGCGGGAATATGAGGATTTTTTCCCAAAAACATTTTCAGAGTTAAAAGGGATCAAAGGAGCTATGGGAGAAATGAAAATTGAATTAAAACCAAGGTCAAATCCTGTGAGGCATAGACCATACCGCCTTACCCCCAGAGTGAAAGAGAAGGTTGAGAGGGAAATAGACAAGATGTTGGAAGCTGGACTTATTTTTCTAGTGGAAGAAGAAAAATGGGTCAGCCCAATAGTCATCCAAATCAAGAAAGGTATAGAGGATATCATGGTCTATGTAGACTACAAAAGCCTTAACTTTTCTTGCGTGAATGACCCTTTTCCAACACCTTTTACCAATGAGGTGCTAGAACAGGTTGCGGGGAAAGAGTCTTTCTCATTTATAGATGGATTTTTGGGGTATCACCAAGTAAGGATTGTTGAAGAGGACAAACAAAACACCACATTCATAACGGAATGGGGGTCATTTGCCTACAATGTGATGCCATTCGGCCTAAAGAACACTCCTGCAGTTTTCTCTGGGATTGTAATAACATCTTTCTGAGAGTTTCTTCACAAGTTTATAGAAGTTTATATGGATAATTGGACGGTATATAGTCCTCTCAAGGAACATGTAGCACTACTATGTCTGATGTTTGACAGATGTAGATAATTGAAAATATTGTTGAACCTCAGAAAGTGTATCTTTTGTGTGCCACATGGAAATTTGTTAGGACAAATAGTATGCTGAGAGGGAGTACTGGTAGACCCAGCCAAAGTTGCAGTCATTGTGAACATGCCACAACCTATGATTGATAAGAATTTGTGTGCCACATTGGGACACACGGGGTGCTACCATAGGTTCATCAGAAGATATGAAAACATCACTACACCACTGGAAAATCTATTAAAGAAGGACGAAGTGTTCCAATGGACCCCAGAATGTGATAAATCATTTGAGACCCTAAAGGAGAATATCAGCACAACACCTATTCCGATATTTCCAAATTGGGAAAATGAATTTCATGTCCACGTAGATGATTCATGTATTTCCTTAGGAGATATCTTAGCACAACCAAGGGATGGAGCCATGGATCATCCTATCTATTTTGCGAGCAGGAAGTTATCGCAAGTTGAGCACAATTATACAACGACATAAAGGGAGGGTTTAGCTATGATTTATGCTTTGCATAAATTTAGATATTATTTGTTAGGTTCTCATTTTAAGTTCTTTATTTATCATTCTGCATTGAAATATCTAGTTAACAAACCTATGTTGGAAGGGAGAATTTGTAGATGGTTTCTATTATTTCAAGAATTTTCTTTTGAAGTGATCATTAAGCCTGGAAGATGCAACGTAGGGCTTGATCACTTGTCTTGATTAGAGTTAGGTGAAAGTGGTGGAGCAGTTGATGATCAGATCCCAGATGTAGATATTTTCTGGGTTGAGGCCATACCATAATACTTGGAAGACATAATAGTCTTCTTAAGTACAAGAGCCTACGCATAAACATATTCTGCAACCCAGAAATTCCATATGGTTGCTAGGGCAGCAGACTATCAGTTGATTGCAGGGAAATTGTATAAATTGGGACTAGATAGTATCCTCAGGAGATGTGTCTTGGATCATGAAAGACAGGATATACTATGGGAGTCCCACAATGGAGTTATGGGTGGTCATGTGAGAGGAAAGACCACTACACAAAAATTTCTTCAAGATGGACTATGGTGGGCCACTCTCTTCAAGGATGAAAATGTATATGTTGGATCATGCGATGTCTATCAAAGAGTGGGTAAGCCATCATGATGAGATGAATTACCACTTCAACAATTTCGTGCTTTACAATAATTTGAGAAGTGGACGGTTGACTTCATTGGGCCGATCAATGCCACAACTAAGAATTCAAAGGCTAGGTACATTATTACCACAACTGACTACCTTACACGTTGGGCCGAGGCAACAGTTTTTCAATATTGTTTGACCGATTCTACTGCAAGGTTCATTTTTGAAAATATTATCACTCAATTTGGATGTCTTAGGAGTCTGACCAGTGATCATGGATCTCATTTTATCAGTAGTACCATAGCAAAGATTATAGCAGATTTCTTGAACCAACATCATAAAATTAGTCCCTACCACCCACAAGCCAATGGAATAGTATAAGCGTTCAACAATATTATGGAGAGAGGGTTAACGAAGTTTTGTTGTGCAAACATGGAAGATTAGGATGATAGAGTTCCAACAGTACTATGGGCTTACAGGACAACCATAAAGAAACACAACAAGTACAATCCATTTCATCTAATTTATGGGAAAGAGGTTGTGGTGCCTATAGAATTCATTACTCCAAGTTTGTACATTCCACAGATCACACATATGTAGGAGGAAGAATCAGTTGTGCAGAGACTCATGTAGTTACAAGAACTTGAAGAGACCAAGTTTTTAGCGGAATTCCATTGGTCAGTTGAGAAAGCAAGGAAGAAATCTTGGCATGAAAAACACATTAAGACTAAAGTCTTTGTAGAAGGAGAAAAGGTCCTCATCTATGACAGTCAGTATCAGAAGCATCCTGGAAAGTTGTGCATGTATTGGTTGGGACCATTTATAGTTGTGGAGATCCGACCTTCTAGAGCAGTCAGACTTGCACAACTAGATGGTATGTCACGGTCGGGATGGTTGAATGGTGCTTGCTTGAAACCCTATACGTCTCAGAAATGAGATGAAGGAATGTTTCTCTAGTCCAAAGGAGCATGTATAGTAGCTATATTAGATGTTTATGCAATTTCTGTAAATTCAGTTAATAAATTCAATGTGTGCAGTATTGTGCCACGACATGTAGATCATTTTCTTTTTCTTTCTAAGTGTTGTTTGATCCATAACTGCTTACTCAGGAGCATAGGATCAGAAGCATAAAGAACCCATTAATGACAGTCATTAATATGATGGATACCCCTTTGTGGCTGGAGGGAGAACGAATCTAAACACAATCTGAGTCCATGAGCCACACGATCCCAGTCCAGTCACAACCTTTATTGTTATTATGATACCTCATCTGAATTCAGTTAATCCATAAATCCACGATACGCGAAGATGCCATCGGTATTCACCTCAATATTCTCATCCATCAAATGTTAAGGTTTGAAATCGGCCATGTCCCAATCCAACTTGCACAGTAAATGCCAGAATCTCCGAATAGGATTTACCCCGTTAACCTGTCTCATCGGACAACTCAGATCTAAGTTGCATCCATAGGGTCATGATGAACAACATTTATTGTTGAACTTGCCAGCTAAACCCAAGTATAAGGCTCTAAGAACTCGTCGTAGAAAACATTGTTTTCAGAAAGCACTTAGAGATTTTCGAATTCTGTAGAGAAAGAAAGCCTATGTAATCATGAGACCCATAGTTGTGACCACCAAATCCTTGTTTCACCGCAGAATTTGTTGATAATACAGAACTCACAATGGCAAGAGATACAAGAAGTTGAAGCATCATGTCCAAAGATGCAGTATCAGACGAGCCATGCAACCCCCGAGTTAAGGTCATGCATGATCTCAAGGGGAAGGTGGAGCAGTTCAAGCTCCTCGATCTCTACTTAACAGATCAAGTCTTGTTCCCCCAGATGAACATAGATGTCTTCTAGATTATCTCTCCAAATGAGTTGGGAGGCATGCATTTTATGCCAAATCCTGAATTCATCAACCGCAGGGACTTACCAGTGTTCGGTACCACTGGCGAATTTGCGTAGTGCACCAAGTTCCCGATCAACAAGGTGTACAATAGAAGTCTCTGGTTGGATAGGAGATATCCAATCCATGCCGAAGACATCCACTAGCTTACGGGACTTTCCCTTGAGGGTGAGGACATGTCCAAAGGATTCCAGGGTCCCAACAAGCATGACAAAAAGAAAGGGGAGCCCAACCTATACGAACAGTTCCACATGTAGAGGGGGGGCACACAACCAAAATTGACTCCATACTACCAGAGATGGTCAGGACTGGTTGCTACATCATAGCCAACAAAGTCATGAGGTCATACTATAAGGGAGAATGCACACTAGATGCATTATCAGTGGTTGATTTTTGTGTAGTTACCTGTTTGAGGAACGATTCCAGGGTCCCAACAAGCATGACAAAAAGAAAGGGGAGCCCAACCTATACGAACAGTTCCACATGTAGAGGGGGGGCACACAACCAAAATTGACTCCATACTACCAGAGATGGTCAGGACTGGTTGCTACATCATAGCCAACAAAGTCATGAGGTCATACTATAAGGGAGAATGCACACTAGATGCATTATCAGTGGTTGATTTTTGTGTAGTTACCTGTTTGAGGAACTACTCATAGCTTGTGAGGAAGCCCAGGAGAGGGGTGGCATCTTCACATATGGATACTTGTAGCTTTCATTCACAATGCTCAAGTGGATGCCACCCACTGGAAGACCGTTGGAGATATAAGAAAAGGGTCACCTTGAAAAGATGTTTGATCCCTGGCATTCAAGGGTAGACTCAGAGAACACAACCTTCAACAACACGATGTTCTCCAAGTGGTATAACGGGCTCATTGATGCAAAACAGAGGTTGTGCATTCCATAGGAGCTCCTCAACTGCAACACAAGGAACATTACCTTCAGCATGAACCAAAACCATATGTTTGTATGGCTGAGGTATGGAAATAGGGAGGAATTCCATTCAAGGATGTTTTCATTCTACTTAGATGAGGAGGCCTTCGAGAAAGAGGTAATGTCGTGGTCGGGAGTTAAACACAACCCGCACAAGTCGGGGATGCACTATGGTTTTCCTATCGAGCTGCTGAAGAAGAAAGGAAAATAAGTAGGGGTAGGACCAAGCTCAGGCTCAGAGGTGCCAAATAAAGAACCTCCATCATAGAAGGACTCTAAAGAGGAGGAGGAGACGCAGCCACTAGAGAGGAAGAAAATAACATTGCATATATTCCCGCAAATACCAGAGCAAGCCCTGTTGATAGCTAAGGATGTCAACGAAATGTATGATGGGGTCCCCCATCATACATATTCATGATGGCCTTGAGCTTACCACTCATCCATCCACCATCATCACTGAGAACCCTCCATCACCACCACAATCTCAATCGCCACCCCCAGAAACCAACAGTCCACCCCAAACCACTGATCTAGAGCCCATGCAGCGTGATCCTCTAGAACCACCTAAACTAGAACTCCCAGAAACAATCCCAGATTTACCTAAAGAGAGACCAGAACTTCTTGGTCCAAATCCATAAGTATCTGAGAAACGACTGCAGCTGACTGGCCTGAACCCTGATGCCCAGGACCAACAGATTGTACCTCTTTTGCAGTAGAAGGACACTCAAACGGTAGAGGAGATGAAATCTCTAAGTCCCCAACACATTTCCTCAATGACCAAGGTTGAGTGTGCCATGGGAAGCACAACTCTAGAAGTGGAGGCACGCAAAGAGGTGGAACTACCAGAGGTTTAGAAGGAACTAGAATCAACTTCAGGGAAAAGTGCAACATTAGCACGGGAGCATATGCAGCTAGTTGTCCAAAACCCTCAGCAGTGCACAAAGTTTTTGCAACTCTACTTAGATAGAACAAAGGTTTTGATGCTCCTGCCATCAATGTGGAGGTTTAGGCTTGTGTAAAGACCACCCATGGGAGAGGAGGAGGTATAGACTCCTTTCGAACATTCAATGACCAATGGACTTCCACAGCAGGCCCAAGAAACCAAGGATGCAAACCCTTCATCTGTTGACCTTGCACAGTGGCTAGAAACACACTTAGTTGGAATGATCAGAGCATCAACTGATTAACTGGAGCGGAGGCTCCAACCGACCCAGAGGTCTGCAGAGTTTGCAAGGGAAGAAGTGCTCCTTGGGAAAGCATGCAGAAAATAAGAAGAACACATAAAGATCCAGGTCGAGCAAAGACTGGAAAGAGTTCAGGAAAGGCTTGCTGAAGCCTGGCCAGAAATTTGGAAGGTCACATCCCAAATTCTAGAAGCCAATGATGCACAATATCTAGAGCATCAGATTGAACTGCTCCAAGGAGCATGGTCACAATTGGCCATTCACGTCGAGCATCTGGAAGTGCAGTGTCAGTGGACCCAGCAACAAGTAGAGTAGCAACCTCAGAAGCTGCAAGAGTGGATGGAAAAGATAGTTCTAGAAGAAAACAATGTCTGAGAAGAATTGCACAAGCACACAACTGAGTGCACAAATATTTTCAGAGAATTCACCGATTGGTTGGGCATCATCAGTAGGCAGAACTAGACTTTTAAGGATGTACACACTAGAATCCATGTGTTAAATGAAGAAGTTTTGTCTACGATGGATATGTTGGAGCAAAAAAAGAAGTTAGATCAGATTCATCAAATGGACAATGATTTGAACTCTCTATTTGAAGTGCAATCAGCAGCTAAGAAGGAGCTGCACAACTTTCTCCCTGTCATTCAGATAGTTTATATGCAAATGGATCAAGTTGATGCAACAACAAATTATGAATGGAACTCTTTAGTGGCATCCAATCCCAAGGGATGTATTACAGATGCAACCCAACAGTTCGTCGCTAAGGCCTCACTCCTTTCCATGAAATGGAAGGATAAAGTTGGAAGCTTTCAGGAAGTTAAGAAGCGAGCCTTGGAGTTGGTCCCAGAGTTGGGCCCTTCATTTAAAGAGGCAAAGGAAGAGAAAGCACAAGAAGAAGAGAAAATGAAAGAAGAAAAGGAGGACAAGGGAAAGAAAGAGTTCCTCCTAGAAGTTGTGAAAGAGTCGAGTACTTTACTCGAGGGTGAGTCAAGGCTTGTGTTTAGAGCCTGTTGGGCCCTTCGTTTTTGAATGAGAAGTTGTGCAAGAAGGACTACAATCCCAGTTTTGGTCTAGTATGAGTTGCACAAGCTACAAAAGAAGTTGGACAACATAGCAAGGAAAAGTAACAGAAATCAATTGTGAAAAGGAAAACTCAATGCCAGCAAGGCAAGAGCAGTTGCAACATAGAAAGAAATCATGCAAGGTCAAAGACATAAGACACTACTTATCTTATATATAGGAATGAATATGATTTTAAAAGGGTTCGATCATGATTGAAAAAGGTTCTCTCCTTGTTGTTGATAGTAGTACTAGGTTGGTCTTGAGTCCTATAAATGTAATTTGTACACCATTTTGGGTAAATAGAGCTTTTTAACATGGGTCTAGAGCCAGGAGTCTGTAACAGAGCACTAATTCTAATCTATGAGGTTGTATCTCATAAAAAATTGAAAATAATATATGAAGAAGGATCCAAAATTTCAAAATATGTTGCGTCATTCTGTGTTTATACTTCTGCATTGTATCTTTACAGTACTTTTTTATGCTCCATAAGTTCCACATGATGTTTATGTGTTTGAATTCTTTCCCCAACCTAAGTAGCTTTAGTTCATGTATGTATGAGATCAGACCTGCTCTATAGTTAGTTTGTCTTGCGTAAGATCGGGATCAATCTTGAAGGTTCTGTGAACCCTCCTAAGTATTTTCCTTGCCCTTCCCATCCTTTTGTCTTAGTCACACTTCGAGTGAGACTTATTCTCTTCAGAGGAGTTGAAAATTCTAGTGCTCTAGACTACATGGTACCTTTTGTTGGTAACTTGAGAAGAACCCTGGTCTGATTAATCTTGCACCAACACGAGACATTATTTGAGATCAGAAGTGTTAGGTAGGAGTGCAACTGCCATTTTAAGAGAAGGGATTTCACATTCAATAGGTAGGATCAAATCGACACCGTGCAATAACTAGAAAGGAGAATAATCAGTGGAATTCTTAACCGAGGTTCGGTATGCCCAAAATGTTGGATAAAGCATGATATGCCAATCAGATTTTCTCTGGCCGACAGTTTTCTGCAAAAAAGCATGATATGCCAATCAGATTTTCTCTGGCCGACAGTTTTCTGCAAAATGGCATTGAGAGACTTGTTCACAACCTCTACTTGTTCATTATCCTAGGGGTAGTAAGGGGAAGAATAACCATGTCTAAACCCCAGTCTTGATGCTAATTATTTCATCATTTCATTCTAAAAGTGACTTCCATGATCAGTGACAATCTCACTTGGAATTATGATCCTGGATATAATTTGATTGAATACAAAGAAATAAGCATTCTTACCATCAGATTTAATTGTAGGCATGGACTTAAGCCCACTTATTAAAGTAGTATATGACCATGATAATGTGTTGATGCCTCCCAGCCGAATTTGGGTTGCAATCCACAAAATCGATGCCCCACTTGGTGAAGGGACCGACTGTAATGACTGGATGGAGAGGACTTGGATGCGACTGAATTTTTCGAGTGAACACCTAGTAGGTGTGACACTTCTTAACCTCTTCGATGCAATCTTTAAAAATAGACAGCCAAAATAATTGGCTCGCAAACCTTTTTGGGATGTCGCAAGCCCAAATAAATGATCACCACAAGCCCCATTGTGGCAGTCATTTATAACATACTCATCTTCTTCATGAGTCAAGAAAAGAGGCAAGATGTTTTCTACTCCTCGACAATACAAAGTTTTGTTGATGATAAGGTAATTCTCAAATTCATATCATATACGTCATCAGTCATCTCACTAGAGATGCTAAGGAAACTTCAAAGTTTGAAGATAGACAACAATATCTCCATACCAGGGGTCTAACGATGAGACAAGGAAAATGTGTTTATCCGCAAATGAATCAACATGAATAACATCCTCATCTAACCAAGGGAATTCGGATATTAACTCTACAAAAACTTGCGAGTTTTTGGAATTCACAAAAGAAAAATCGAGATCAAATTCTTGTAGAATGAAAATCCATTTATTGTACTTTCCCACAAAGTATTGCTAAAGCCTATTATTATAAGCTAACGATATGTATAATACTAGTAGGTGGGACCCCCTTGTAGATTGGGAGATCATATCTAGTTCTTATTTGATGTTATGTTGTTGTTTGACACTGCTGGTAGGGTTCTACATGATTGATGAAATCTTGGTTGTGACATAATAGCAGATGGATAATGCCTATTATGTGTTGTTTCTAATTGCTCTAAGCTCTAAATTCCATATTGTGTGAATGGCTTATATCCACTATTATCACATTGCTATTAGCGTCCTGTTTTGTTACATGTTGCACCTGCACAAAACACATGTTAGTCATGACAAAAGA
>CBVK0100042825.1:0-14256 GCA_900067695.1 Picea abies | reverse complement strand
ACACAAGTATCATTGAACACAAAATTCCCTTGAAAGAAGAGGCAAAACCTTTCAGGCAGAAACTCAGACAGACAAACCCCATGTTGTTGCCTATTATGAAAAGGGAAGTAAAGACGTTTTTGGATGCCTAGATCATTATCCCCTTTAGATATTCTAAGTGGGTGTCCAACTTAGTTCTAGTAAGAAAGAAGAATGGAGAAATCAGACTTTGTGTTGCTTTCTGGAACCTGAATAGAAGCTCAAATAAGGATAATTACCCCCTTCCAAAGATGGAGCACATATTACAGAGGGTGACAGGTGCATATGGGATGTCCATGATCAATGTATTTTTGGCTACAATCAGATTTTTGTCTTTCCTGAAGACAGAGAGAAAACAACATTCACGACTCCTTGGGGTACATTCATGTATGACAAGATGCCCTTTGGATTGATGAACGCAGGGGAAACCTTCCAGTAAGCTATGGACATCACCTTCATTGGAGAAAAGGATAAATTTTTAGTCATCTATCTGGATGACATTACAGTTTTCTCTAGGTCTGATGAAGAGCATTGTTATCATCTGAGAAGCTTCTTCTTGAAATCCATAAAATTTGGTCTCTCCCTGAATCCCAAAAAGCCTTTATTTGCTATAAAAGAGGGAAAAATGTTGGGGCACACTGTGTCAGTTGAAGGGGTGAATATTGATCTAAACAGAGTGGAGGCCATCCAATACTTGTCTTTTCCCATATCCAAGAAAGAGGTTCAGTCTTTCTTGGGTAAAACAAATTTTTTGAGGAGGTTTATTTCAAATTTTGCTGAATTGGTTAAATACATTACAACCATGCTCACAAAAGGGAATGAAGTGAAATGGAATGTTGAATCCATAGATTATTTCAACTAGATCAAGAAGTCCTTGACTGAAGCACCTGTGCTCATCAGTCCTGACTACTCCAAAGATTTTTTGTTTTTTTCCTTTGCTTCATTCGACACACTAGCAGTTGTTTTATTGCAGAAGAATGTTGAAGGGTTTGAACAACCCATTTCCTTTTTCAGTAGGGAATTGAGAGATGCCGAAGTAAAATATGACATCATGGAAAAGAAGGCCTATGATTTGGTGAAAGCCCTCAAGGATTTCAAGGTCTATGTGCTGCATTCGAAAGTCATTGCATATGTCCCTTCAATTTTCGTGAAGGAGATTCTCATTCAACCTGACATAGACATAAGGAGGAGAAAGTGGATTGCCAAAGTCCTTGAATTTGATCTTGAAATAAAGCCCACCAAGTTGGTTAAAGGACAGCTGCTAGCTGAAGCTAACTACAAATCTTTGGGGGTCAATTTCATTAACACTTTCTCAAAAAATCAGCAAGCTGAGTTGTGTGATACAGGCCCACAAGTCAGCCCTTCATTGGCAGAATGTACTTGGTACAAAGACATTATATTTTTCTGCAAGAGTTGCAACCTCCTTATGGTATGGGGAAAGGAAAGGCAAGGGATTTAAAGCTTAAATCAATTAGATATTGTCTTATTGATCAAGTCATGTATTAGAAAGACCCTCTGGGAGTGATTTTGATATGTTTAGACCCACAAGAGGCCCAGAAGATTATGTTTGATTTTCATGATAGCTTATGTGGGGGACATCACTTTTGGAGAACCACGAACTACAAGATTCTTAGGGATGGGTATTTCTAGCCTAGTCTATTCATCAATGTCTGTGAAAAGATCAGATCTTGTGTTAAGTGTCTGAAATTATTTGGAAAGAAACAACTCAAGTCTTTTCCATTAAAGCCTATGGTAGCTTCAGGACCTTTTTAGCAGTAGAGCCTAGACTTCATTGGGGAAATTCATCATGCTTCGAGTGGTCAGCATAGGTGGATATTGACTGCCATGGATTAATTTACCAAGTGGATAGAATCCATCCCCACAAGGAGTGCTTCTCACAAGTTAATCATTGGTTTCCTTGAGGATATTATGGCAAGGTTTGGTCGTCCCAACAGGATTGTCACTGATAATGATGCATCTTTCAAGGTTGAACCATTGATCTAGTTTTGTGAGTAGTTTGGAATTACACTGATTCACTCTACTCCATACTACCCCCAAGGGAATGGACTAGCAGAGTCATCTAACAAAATCCTTATAAAGATCATTAAAATATTGTTAGAGGACTAAAAAAAGGCATGGGATTCAAAGCTCAAATTTGCGTTGTGGGATGATAGAGTGACAACAATAAGATCTATGGGTATCTCTCATTTTTAGCTTGTGTATGGATTTGAGTCCATTTTTCATTCTCATATTGCCTTGCCTGTAGCAAAATTATTCCAAGATTACCAAGGAAAACTCGTTGACATGATCAAACGAATATAACAGCTGGTAGAAGTGTAGTAGACTAGAGAGCCGTTGCTAGACAAAGGACATGAACATCAACAAAAGATCAAGTAGGCTTTTGATAGGAAGATAAGAAAATAAGATTTCCAACTGGGAGATCTAGTACTCAAATCGGATGCACCCAAGCAGGAAAAGGAAAACATAATAAATTTGAAGCCTGTTGGCCCCTGACCAAGTTTTGAGGATCCTTGGTCATGTTTGACCTACTTTTGGGACTTGATATCTGGGTATCTCTCATTTTTAGCTTGTGTATGGATTTGAGTCCATTTTTCATTCTCATATTGCCTTGCCTGTAGCAAAATTATTCCAAGATTACCAAGGAAAACTCGTTGACATGATCAAACGAATATAACAGCTGGTAGAAGTGTAGTAGACTAGAGAGCCGTTGCTAGACAAAGGACATGAACATCAACAAAAGATCAAGTAGGCTTTTGATAGGAAGATAAGAAAATAAGATTTCCAACTGGGAGATCTAGTACTCAAATGGGATGCACCCAAGCAGGAAAAGGCAAACATAGTAAATTTGAAGCCTGTTGGCCCCTGACCAAGTTTTGAGGATCCTTGGTCATGTTTGACCTACTTTTGGGACTTTGATAGGATATCGAAGATAGAGTGCAAGTCGAAGCAGAGATAGTGGGATCTTGGCCCCTTTTTAGGAATTTTTGGATTTTGGGCTTATGTAATGGGAATGGGGATGTCGGCCCATGGGTTTACCCATATTTAGGCCCATTTTGTACTGTATAAATAGAAATCTAGGAAATGTAGAATGTAGTTCGATCTATGTGATCAAAGGAGGGACAAGTATGTGAGGCTAAGTGCTAAGTGCTAATTGCTAAGTGCAAGTGGTAATTGTAATTTCTTTGTGCATATTGTGTGAGGCTTGCAGAGCTAAGTGAAAGTGATTGTAAGAGACTGTGGAAGGCTTTGTGTTGTACTTCAGGGAAGCAGGATATAGCGAGGTATCGAGATCTCCTGTCCTCTACGGAGTAAGATATAATGGATCTATGCATGTAGAATATTGATAGAAATAAATAAAGAAGAAGAGTTGGTGGATGTAGCCCTAGGGTGGGGGTGAACCATGTATATCCTGCGTTGTGATTGCTATGTGATTTATGGTTGTTCTCTTATCTATGTGATTGAATGCTTAGTGAAATGATGTATGCTTAGAAAGATCTAATATGGTATCTTAGTGTTGAATAATGTGATTAAATGCTAGATATGATCTAGGTTGGTATGCTTAGTACTTGAATCTATTGTATCTATATAAATACTGCGTTGATATGTTGTTAGGGTTTAGTTGCGCTGTAAACTAAGGCTGAATATTAATGAAATATAACTACTAAGTGCTATGTTGAGGTGTTACAGTCACAGACCTGTGTCCCAAATAAGGTTGCAAACACCGGAGTCTTGCAACCACCCCTGCCTCTACCTCGGGTGCGACTTCATCTGCTTCGTAGGTGTTGTCGAAAGGGCCGATAGTTAGGGTTTTCTTGGTGCGTTATTGTAGCATTGAGCCTTGGGTCTACTCCTATGCCAACAAAGCCTTGTGGATTGGACCCTTCAAATTTTCTGAGGTATTTTCAAATAATACTCATAGGTTGCAGAATTTGGAGGATGTTGAAGTTTTCGGTGGCCTTGTAAATGGGCATTTTATGAAAACGTTTTTTGTTTGAGCCACGAATGGATTCCCCATTTCATTGTAAATATCATTCTCATTTCGTTTTGATAGTTGAATCCATAACCCAAACTAAGGCACTGAAACTACTGAGGTTCTTAGGGCCTCTCAGGTAGGTCTCTATCCCCCATGAAGCCTAATGTTAGCACGTATGTTTGTAAAGGAGTGTTTTTCCCTTAGGAATTGACCCCTTGGCGAAAAATGAAGGAAAGCATGCTAAAAACTAATAAAATATGTTATATCCAAAGTCGGGAGGAGTGATTTTACCTCTTGACGCATTGTGATAAGGAAAGCATAGATCTAGGTGGCTGAGCATGGCACACTCAGATCTACGGTCTGTGTTCCATATTGGACCCCACTGACCTTCTGCCTTTAATGGGTGGGGGTGGGTCCAAGCAGGTGGTTTTCTGATGTGGATCCCCCACTATCATGTCACCTCCTCATCAAATCGTTCCCCCCACGCATTGCCACTTACCACCTACCACCCCTCCAAGCTAACCTCCTTACCGCTTCCCGATACCACCTTCACTCCTACCGCCACCTGTACTCCACTCACACACTAGCACGCCTGTCCCCTACACACTGTCACATATCCCCTCTCACCTTCTGACATGTGTCTTCCACTTCCCCTCCATGTCACCTTCTTCATGTTGTCGTTCCCCCCTAACCACTCACACCCCTCTGCCTCCACATCCTATCCTTATGCCACATCACCCTCTCACCTTTTACACTGCATCTCCCACACGTTGACGCCCACATGTTACCAATCATCACTCTATTGTCATATCCTTCCACTTGGCCATAACTCACTCATTATACCATGAGAGTTTGTGCCAATCATGTCACATCTCGCCATCGTCTTCCTCCACGTTCGCCTACCATTTTCCCCTACAAACATCCCACAAAGATCCAGATGGCGTAGTTTCAGAGTGTGGGCAACACATTTTCCAGGTGCATGAGTTGACTCGGGCCCCATCCTGATCCCAATGTAGACATTTAATGAAGTGGGGGAAGCTTGTTGAAACATCATCTCCCCCCATAAATGGATGTCTCATAAGTTATAGTTAAGGAGATAGGACTGTCAGTGAGTCAGGTCTCTACTGAAGCACGTTGCATCTGACAGAAGCTTGCGTCTGACAGAAGCTTGCGTCTGACAGGAGGTTACATGCATAGTATATAGAGAAGACTCTGAATGTAAATCCTTGAATGCATGACTTTAGCACACCTCTCTTGATAATGGCGAATTGTTTTGAGTATATGAAAGCATTTTTGATATTTTTTATGGTCGATGGTTGAGCAAGGCTCCCAAATTGTAAATTTTTGGTGACACTCTGGTTATCTAGTTATGCATTTGATTTGAGACTTCCTGTTTAATGAAAGTCATCTTTCTTCTTCATCCCATTTTCTTTTGATACTAAAGTGTCCATGATTGAAGGATTCACATGGATTGCTTTGATTGTATTGTAATGCATGTTTGATTGCAGCTAGAAGACCTGATGTCCATAGCAAACCTCTACATTCTCCTCACCAGTTCTTCCTCCTACTCACCCTTATTTCAAATTACTGACTAAAGTTGATCAAGAACTCAATTGCTTGTTCATGTCGGTCCAATTTTCTAAGTTAAAACGATATTATATTAAGTCTGCGCCCATTCGATCTCTTTAAAATTATTCATTGTGAGATAAAAATGATGGCTACTGGGCTTAACTTCATTGCAATTTGAAGGTGACTTCTAGTGCTAACAGATACAAAATGAATCTTGGTCTCATATTGTCTCTCTTCATATTGATAATGGAAGAGAATATACATCTAATGAATTTGAAAAATATCTTTTCTAACATGAGATCAATCATGAAACCATTGTTCCATACAATCCTCAACATAATCATGTAGCTAAAATAATGAATAAGAATCTCTTAAATATTTTTTGTTCCATGATGGTTTTAAAAAATGTGAAATTGATGTTTTGGGATGATGCCATTCTATGTGAAATATATTTGAAAAATTGGTGTCCATCTCATTCTCCTGGGAACAAGACTCCTTATGAAATGTGGTATGGACACATTCCTTTGGTGAGGCATCTCAGGGTCTTTGGTTCCACCTATTAGGCCTTAATTCCTAAGGAGAAAAGAAACAAGATTGATGAAAGGAGTCAGAAGTGCATATTCTTGGGGTACTCAAATACCACCAAGGAATATCATATTTACATTTAGGTAAAAAAGAATTTCATTCTTTCCAAAGATGTAATTTTTCTTGAATCCTCCAAGGGTGGAAAAACTATTGAGAAACAACTGGACCAACTAGATAGATTCACTCATGTCAAGACATATCAAAACATTGATTATAATATTCCACATATTGAAGGGGGATCCCTATCTTGAATCAATCTATGGAATCTACTTTTTAAGCACCATCTCCCCCTTGTGAAGAATTTTGAGCCACTTTATTAGAACCTAAGGTTCCTTTGGATGATGTGGTTGAAAGGATTGAATGGATGAACCTTGATGAGAATTCAACACCATTTCAATCAGATAAGAAACTTGGATCATCTTAGAAAGATCCACCAAAATGGCTCATAAAGACACTTAAAAGTATTCATCCTGATGAGTTCAGAAAGACATGAACCAAAAATTTTATAAGACAAGATAGATGATATGTTCAAATTTGGTTCACAAGCCAATATCATAGTAGAAAACCTAGTTGGTAAGCTTGGATTGGAGGTTCATGATCATCCTATCCCATATCCATTGGGATGGGTATAAAATGATGCAGAGATCAAGGTAACGAAACAATGTAATATTAAATTGGTTGTAAGTGTTTTTTTTATTGATCAAGTGGAATTGGATGTCGTACCCCTTAACATATGTGGAGTAGTGCTTGGAATCCCCTACATGTATGTGAGGGATGAAATATTCATGAAAATATCCAATTAGTACTGACTAATCAAGGATGGTAATACCTACGTCATCAACATGAATATATTCAAGTCAAAGACCTTACTAGTAAGTGCCAACCAAGCCAAGAAGTTGATTAGTTCCAATAAGAAATATGTTTTAATTTTCTTAAGAAAAAATCAGTTTGATTATGAGTTGATAAGGGTAAAGGAATCCCTAGAGGGGTGCACTAGAGAGAAAAACATCAGTTGAAAGAGACACTACAATCTTACAAAGGATTTTTCTAGGAGCCTAAAGGGATACCACCCAAGAGGGAAGTTGTTCAAGAAATACAATTATTGATAGACTCCCCATTTCCAAATATTGGGATATATATATAGTCCATTTTGGAAGAAAGTGAAGTGAAGAAGCAATTGCAACAACTATTGGAGAAAGGTGTGATTCGACAAAGAACCTCACCTTGTGGGTAACATATCACAATTTTACCAAAGAAGGATGGGACTTGAAGAATGTGTATTGACTACAAAGAATCGAACAATATTACACTAAAAAATCAGTATTGTCTTCCTAGGATCAATGATCTGTTACATAAGTTATATAACGCAAAATATTTCACCAAGTTGGATCTCAAATCAGGATACCACCAGGTATGCATCAAGGAAGAAGAAATCTAGAAGAATTCCTTCAATACAAGGAAAGGTTTGTATGAATTCTTGACCATGACATTTTGTTTACATAATGCACTAGGTACATTTACGAGACTGGTGAATGATGTATTATTCTGATATACATATTCATTTGTTATAATATATTTGGATGATATATTGGTTTATAGTGCTACTCAGGAGGAGCACATATCACATCTCATGTAGGTGTTAGAGATATTGAATAAGCACTAGTTGATGGCTAACCTCAGGAAATGTGAGTTTACGCAGTAATATTTGGTGTATTTGGGGTATGTGAGAGGTGGAGGGGAGATCAAGAAACATTATGCAAATATGGAGGCCAACATGAAATTTCCAGTTCATATGAATGTCAGTTAATTTAGGAGTTGTTTTGGGGAAAAACAATACATGCGGAAGTTCATAGGTTCATTTTTAAAGGTAGTTACACCACTCCAGACCATAACAACGAGTGTAAGAGTTTCCATTGGGGGAATAATAAACAAAAGGATTTCAATGAGATGAAAAGTAAGTCCAGTCAAGAACTAGTCCTTGCATTACCAAACTTGAAAAATCCTTTTGATTGCATACATATTCAAGAGGGTATTCCATGGGAGAAATTTTAATGCAAGGAAGAAGGATTATATTAAATCATTCTGAAATATTTCATGGGGTAGTTCTTAACTACCCTACTTATGAAAAGGAACTCTATTCCTTGGTTCAAGCTGTCAAGAAGTGGAAGCAATATATGATGGGAAAGGAGACCATCATCCACACATATCACCAACCACTAAATTATTTGCAGGCTCAGAGTAAGCTACAACAAACCAAACATTACAAGTGCATGGGATTTTTACAAACAAATCATCAAGTCATAAAGTATAATAAAGGTGAAACAAATAGGATGGAAGACATGCTTTCAAGGCCACCCACATCCAAGGTTACATTTTTGGTAAATATTATGCACATGGATCATTTTACCCATGATGCATATAGAGAGGCATACATAGAAGGTGAGGACTTGAAGGAGGTGTTTCAATAGTTACAAGGACAAATTAATATAAAAGAAGGTGATGGAAAGTTTGACTATCATTTACATAATGGGTTACTCTACAAGATCACCAAGATTTTTTTCCTTAAAGGTTAATGACTGTAGATTATCAGAGAGGCTCACATATCCAAGGTTGTAGGACATTTTGGTGTTGGGAAGATAATGGAAAAATTACAGAGATATGTGTACTAGACTAGAATGTAATAAGATGTAGTATGATATATTGGATTATTTACACTTTGTTGTACCAAAAATCCCAATAAAAATAATTAAGGTCTATACCACCCCTTACTTGTACCCACTCAACCTTGGGAAAGAATTTCCATAGATTTTGTGGGAGGTTTAGCAAAAACCAAGAAGGGACATGACTACCTATTTGTGGTAGTTGAAAGGTTTAGGAAGATGTGCATTCCCATGCCTTGTAAAAAGACTATCAACAAATAAGAATCACCAACATGTTCTTTGAATAGGTCTAGGTGCACTTTGGGATACCAAGGAACATCATCTCAAACACGAATACCATATTTCTGAGCAAATTTTGGACTACATTATGGGATAAGATGGACACTAAGTTGCAGATATCTACAACATTCCATGAACGGAAATATGGGAAAACAGAAGTACTCAAAAAGAATTTGGTGTATATTTTGAAGGATTACAATTAGAAGCATTTGAAGACTTGAGAGTAAAATCTAATCTACATACAACACTCTTATAACATAGCAATCCACACTTGTTCTGGTAGGTCACCTTTTGAATATTTCTTTAGATATTTTCCACCTTCACCCTTGGATGTTGTATATGGAAAATAAGGAGGAGTGAGGGAGGAACATTTTGGGTCATGGGAATGCCACTACACCTTTTTTTCAAGTCTTTGCCTCATTTTTTCTTCTTTGTGAGTCTTAAGTCTAAACCTTTTTTACATTTGGCCGAGTTTGACAGTAGGTAAACTTTGAATTCATTCTTTACATATTGATAGACATTTGAATGTATGAATAACATAATTGTGTGATTTTTGACCATTTCCTTGAGTGTTTAAGAACTTAATTTTAGGATGCTAGCACAGAAGCTCTGAGACCTATTCAATTACAAAGTTGCAAATCTAGTATCTATTGCAGAAGCTGCGAAACATGGTATCAACTACAAAATATGAAAAATGAAGGTCATGGAAAACATTGAGATCATAGTAGTTGGTTCGTACACCACCAATATCACTTTTTATTGAGGCCATTGAGGATCCATGTTGGCCGATCCCATTTGACCACCCGAGGATAGAAAATAACAACTGTGATTTTATTTTGTGGCAAAGAAAAAAATTGTTTTTGTAATTTTGTAAATAACAATGTAAAATGGCCCAAGACAATGGTTCAGAGTTAATTTATCTTTCAATTATATAACAAAAGAACAATGTATAAATCAACTCCCTGCTGGCAAAGGAGTTGATTTTCTATCTCATTTCCTAAATTGTAAGACTATAACAAGCATTGTTTAAATACAAAGAGTAGTTGATGCCCATTGAGATGTTGTGCATGTGATTTACTCTTTTCGTTGCTGAAGTTTCCTTAGACGATAATCTACTCTAACAGGAGGGACCACTCCAGGAAACAAGTATCGTTCATGTAATTATAAGTTATCCATATTATTACATTAGATTTTTTAATTCTATGGTGATTTATCCTTTTGTGCAAAATTTGAATAGAATAGTTTTTGGTTGTTAATATTTAATTTAAGTTATGCTATTAAGAGTCATGAACATTGAGCTTGTTATTTTCCTTAGATTCAATTCTGCTATAATAGTTTCTCGGTTGAATTGTTCTCTTATGGTCCATTCTAACACGAATCAAGACACATACTATCCCTAGCAACACGTGGCCTAGTTTAGTTAAGTTTTAGCTCCAAGCAATCAACCTTCTCTTATTTAGTCTCTGCCAACATAGTCCTAGAAATTAATTTGAGTTGGTGACTTTCTATTTTTTTATTTATATATGTATTTTTGTTGCAGATTAATCTATTGGTCTCGTTGATCCTGATTCATGCTTAGTTAGTTTTTAGAATGCATGTTTAGAGTGGATGACTAGTTTCCCAGAACTTACAGTTCTTCTTCATTACTCTGCTTAGATTTCCTTTCACTGCATCGATATAAGAGTTTATGTCTAATAAGAATTTTTAGCCTACATAAATAGTGCATAATAGCCTTGAAATAAGAATACTTACCTTGGTTGATAATTTAAATGAAGAGGAAATTTTTTTGTTTATTCCAAGAAATTAATGTTGGCGCATAATTGATCAGACCAGGTTCCTTCTCATGTTACCAACAAAAGGCACCAAGTAGTATAGAGCATTGGCATTTTCATCTCCTCCGAAGAGAAGAAGTATCACCTGAAGTGCAACCAAAACTAAAAGATAGGGAAGGTAAAGGAGAATATTTAGGTGGATTTCCATAACCTTAAATATTCACCATGATATTGCACAAGATAAGATAACTACATAACATATTAGAACTCATTCATCCTGGAACTAAAGATACTCAAGTTGTGAAAAGAAATTGTAAACAAAGATATCACATTGATATTATCAATAAAAAAGAAGTACTATAAATATACACTGCATAAGCATAAACATATAATGAGACATTATATTTCAAAATTCTGGATCCTTCTTTATATATTATCTTCAGAACTTATTGGATACAATATAAAAGATACAAGTTATTACTCTGTTACAACATTCAAGCTCCAGACTCAAGTCACAGAGTTCTATCTACACTTTTTCCCAAAACTGTATGCAATATCCCACCCTCTATAACAACAACCCTTTTACAATAATGTTCATCTCATATATAGACTAAGTGGGATCTTCTAGCTTTGGGCTCACATGATTTATTGTTCTGTTGTAACTGCTTTTGACTTGTTGGCGTTGTGTTGTTCCTTTCCACAACCAATTTATGTTTCTTCACTTTCTCCATTGTCCATCTTCTTTTGTAGCTTGCGCAACTAACCAAAATTGGTACTATAGTCTTTATTGCGGAGCTTCAAATCCAAAAATGAAGGGCCCAATAGGATTTGAACACAATCCTTGACTCACCCTTGAGTCAAGTACTTGGCTCTTTCAGAGCTTCTAGGAGTAACTATTGATTTCCCTTGTCCTCCTTCCCTGCTTTACTTTCATATTCTTCTTGCACTTTCTCTTTCTCTGCCTCTTAAAATGAGGGGCCCAACTCTAGGACCAACTCTAGGACCCGCTTCTTGACTTCCTGGAAACTCCCAATTTTATCCTACCACTTCCTAGAAAGGAGTGAGGCCTCAAAGAAAAACTATTGAATCACATCTGTGATACATCCTTTGGGCTTGGATGCGAATAGAGAGTTCCATTCAGAGTCTGTTGTAGTGTATACATGATGCATTTGCATGTATATTGTCCAAATGATAGGTTGAAATTCACGTAGCTCATTCTTGGCTGCAGATTGCGCTTCAAACAAAGTGTTCATCTCATTATCCACTTACTGAATTTGATCGAACTTCTCTTGTTTCTCCAACAGGTCCATGGTGATCGAAACCTCTATGTTGAACAACTATATTATTGCGCACACCTCCTCTAGATTTTGGTTCCACCTTGCCATAATTCCCATCGAATCGTTGAATTCTTGAAATATGTTTGTACACTCGGCTGTGCGCTTGTGTAGTGTTGCTTGAGTATTGTTTCGTTCCAACACTATGTTCTCCATCTACTCCTGCAACTTCCGAGGTTGTTGCTCTACTTCTTGTTGACTCTGCTACAATTGCACTTCCACCTTGTCTGCACGGATGGAAAACAAATGACCATGCTCCCTGGAGTAATTCAATCAGATGCTTAGGATCTCCTACAACACTAGATTCTAGTATTTAGGGTGCGACCTTCCTTATTTTCGGCCAGGCTTCAACAAGCTTCTTCTAGACTCTTTCCATTTTCTACTCTAGATCCTAGATCTTGGAGAATTCTTCCCATGTTTTTCCTTATTGAGAAAGGATTGTTTCCTTCCTTGTGAACTTTGTAGTCCTTTTGGCCTACTGGAGCCTCTGATCTAGTTGATCAGTTGAGGCCCTGATCATTCCAACTAGCGGCCAGGCTTCAACAAGCTTCTTCTAGACTCTTTCCATTTTCTACTCTGCCTAGATCTTGGAGAATTCTTCCCGTGTTTTGCCTTATTGAGAAAGGATTGTTTCCTTCCTTGTGAACTTTGTAGTCATTTTGGCCTACTGGAGCCTCTGATCTAGTTGATCAGTTGAGGCCCTGATCATTCCAACTAGCTACATTGTTGACCACTGTGCAAGGTCAACGAAAGAAGGGGTGGCATCCTTGGGTTCTCGAACCTATAGTGGAATTCCACTGGCCTTTGAATGCTATGAAGGAGTCTCCACCTCCTCCCTGTACATGGTCCTGGTGCAAGCCTCAACCTCAACGTTGATGGCAGGAGCATTAGAAATTCTATTCTGTCCAGGAAGAGTTGCAACAACTCTACGCAGTACTGATCATTTTTAAGGACTAGCTCCATATGTTCCTATACTGAAGTTTCTCTTTGACCTGAATTCGTCTCAGGTTCCTTCTAAACCTCTGGTATCTCCACCTCTTTATGGAGCTCAGCTTCTAGGGTTGCGCTTCCAATGGCACCTTCAACCTTGGTCATTTAGGAAGTACGCTGAGGACTTAAGACTTGTGGCTTCTATCCTCCTTGCATATCCATTGAAGAGAGAGTGCCTTTAATCAGAAAAAAGGGTATGATTTGTTGGTCTTGGGTTTTAGGATTTGGCCCAGTTAGTTGTACCCTCTGTTTGGTTACTTCCAAGTTTGGACCAAGGAGTTATGGTCTCTTCTCAGGTAACTTTGGGGGATCCACCTGCATGTTTTCTGGGTCGATGGTTTGAGATGGACTGGCAGTTTCTTAAGGTGGTGATTGGGTTTGTGGTGGTTATGGAGGCTTCTCTGTGATGATGGTGGATGGATTTTTTTTTGGCTCAGGTTCATCCTGGATATCTATGATATGGGTTGCTCGAGTCGTTGAGTGAGTGTGGGGGACAATGGATGAAATGGGCTGGGGGTTCAGAACATTTCTCAGGGAGATCCCCGTCTTGGGTTTCTTGGTCATAGGCTTTGTAATGAAATAAACTCTAAGGATTTCGTTGACATCCTTACCTGTCAACATATCTTGCTCCGACAGTTGTGGGAACATAGTTAGTCTTCTCTTTTTGTGCTCCAGTGGCTACGTCTATTCCTCCTCGTCAAATTTCGTCTATGATGAGGCTTCTTTCTTCTGTGCCTCTAGTATTGAGCTCAGTCCTACCCCTACTTCTTGACCTCTCTTCTTCAGCAGCTCCACAGGCAGAACATAATGCATCCTCGACTTGCACGGGTTGTGTTTGACTCTAGGCCATGACATAACCTCTTTGTCGAAGGCCTCCTCATCCAAATAGAATGAAAACATGCATGAATAGAATTCCTCCCTATTGGAATATTGTTATCGAAATAATAGGTAAATGCAGAAACAAACATATCTCCCTAACTTCCATAGGAAACTACAACAAAACAAAACAAAATACATACTTCACCTTAAACTTCATTGTCATATAAACTAGTTTA
>CBVK0100042819.1:0-15186 GCA_900067695.1 Picea abies | reverse complement strand
CTAGATCATCACACCCTTAACACTAAGCAAGGTGCGACGATCCCTTTTTATAAGGTTTTTACAAGGGAAAATATGATTTTCATCTCTCTGGGAAAGTGTGTCTTCACTCATCTTCAGGGATTAAGGCAACTGATCCTTCTAAAGACAAAGGATAGGTTTACATCATTAACGGTCATAGAGGTGACAAAAATAATGTGTAACATGAGTTTGAAAAAAGACTGATGATCTAGCCTGATCAAGAATTGGATTTTTCCCTAAATTGCTCTAATACCATGTGAGAAAATGTGCATCATGATATGATCATAACAAAACAACAAACGCACAAATTAACACAGGATATACATGGTAAAACCATTGAAAGGGAAACATCCTTAGAAAAATGGCCAGTGCTCAATTATTTCTCTCAATTTTCTTCTTCATATACAATGAGGACCCAAATTCTTTATTTATAAAACATATGCTTGCTTGTAAACTACATTCAAACAACTATTTTATTTCTAGTTCACTGGGTCAATAACTCAACGATTATCCAAGTTAGAAACACTTAAACTTGGGATTTATCCACATAATGGATAACTACAATTTGTTTATTGTGCAGAATTAATTTATTTCCATGTGCACAATTAACTAAATATTGTGCATATAGTTATGCACCAACAACACTGGGGAGGTTAGTATGAACAACAATATAACCTAACATAATCTTAATGTGATTGAAACAATAAAAATGTAGAAGCAATTGAATCATGCGAGGACTAAACAATGGATTAATAACACAAACCATCCAAACAAATAACATGTGTTGGTGAATTAAGGGGCTAAGTGTGAACCATCAACTGACATAAACACCACAACAATAAACCAAAGAACAATTCCAAAATTGAATAACAAACTAGAACACTAGAGAATTGCTCAATTGCATATTTATTACTAGTACAATTGAATGAAATAGAAAGAATAATAATAATAAAATAAATGTATAATATCATTATGAATCAAGTCATGATAATAACTAAACTTAGCTCGATCTCCCAATGAGTATAACGACTCCCAATAAAAACTATGGAATAATTTATAAATGGAGGAGTGCATATTTATGCTTTAGTAATCAAATGCATTAAAGGACCCAACTACAATAGGTTGGCCTCATACATAACAAATGAGGATAATGGATCCCTAAAATCATGGAAGTAGTTTTTTTGAGTGTAATTTGACTTAGCCTAGTTTATTGTAGGCACAAAGTTGGTCAATTTTGATCACCCAAATAGGCATGCATGTCAATCCTTAGAACTACGACAGATCACTAACATGTGTAGATGATCACCTAGAGTTGAAGTGGAATGTTATGTTAAGTGTCAATATGTAACTATATCCAGTTCCATGTGGATCAAGAAGTAATGTTCAATCAATATCACATTGGAGATCATGAATAAATGGTCATGTTCACTAGGGTGGGTGTGATGAGAAGCACATATTGGTCGTGTAGGGGTTTGTTGTAGTGCACTCTTGGCTTTGGTCACATGTTTTAAGAACGAAAAAAAAACTAAGAAGGGGATAATGCACTCAAAATGTGCTCTTATGAACAAATCAATTCTCCATCCCTAGGAAGAAATGGTCCCCATTACATTAAAGGTATATGTGCAAGTCTCCATTGCATTAAAATTAGCTATTGAAGAATAAAGTTTTATTGCATTTCCCAATAGAGAAGGAACACTTTGTCACATATACTCAAATGTGAAGTAGTTGGTGTGTATAGGAAACTAGCCTACTTTAATAATGCTAAAGGGTTTTGCAATCCTATAGTGATAGTGTCGCATTATCATATCAATGACATGGCTAGAAGGTGTTGATACACTAAATTTTGGGTGGATTTTAATTGGATACCTTGGTTGCATTGCACTTTTCTCAAATATGGGAGGATTTCAACATAAGATCTTAATATGGAAAATTGGATGCATCCCAAGGTATTGTGGCAAGATAGGCTTGGATTCATTGTTTCCATGCTTCTTGGTGATGGTTTATGAATTTTATCAAAGTGGATTGAGCTTTCAATGTTGGCTTGTAAACCATTCCTTCTATATGTGAATCTAAACCTTATCCCTAATTTATAATTTTTGAAAAACATAGTGTTGGTCATGACACTATTTATACTTATTCAAGGTTTATCATGGAATATCATCCACTAGTTGTCGATGGGAATTTTGAATTTTCTCAATGAAGCACACTTCTTTGTCAATATATTTCTCTGTAGAGGAAAAAGTGCCTACCTATAGAGGGGTCAAATGGACAATGCCCATGGGCACTATGGGTTGAAATCCAAAGCACTTAAATTGGGATACAATGTGTCATGATATATTGAGCACAAGTATAGTCATGTGGCATGAAAGACAATATTCATCCCAAGTCCATGGGTGCTTATGGAAATACATGTGGACTGAATCCACAAGGGTGTGATTCAAAACCTCTATTTGTCCATTTATTTGAGGATATATTTATAGGTATGGAGATCCTTGTGTCAATCATGCCCATAGAGAATTTCAAAATTAGGATATGAATGTAGGATGTTTTTGGTTGGTAATGGATGTAGACAACCCATTGACCTAGATCTGCAAAAATAAATATCTCATGGTGTCTTGAGTTGAGTCAATATTTTTATAAGGCACAATGATCAACATCTTGGAGAACATTCAACCATAATAAATATTACATCATGATTGTAGTGTGTGGTTGAGAGGATTGTCAAATAATTCATCGATATAGACTTATATGGGCATGAAGTAATGACCATTTGTTTCTACACCCCCTACTTTCAGTTCGTAGATTTTATAATTGCATAATAAACAAAACCCTTTATATAATTATCCATGTCAATGTGGAGGTGTGTCCAATGCTTATAAAAAAAAAGTCTTATGGATGCTAAAATGACATGTGGACTTGGATTAACATGCCTCTTTAATAAAATTGATATGTTCGCATATGAATGGAACAAAGAGTTTTCCAAGGAAAAATAACTAGTTTTTACATAGTTAAAATTCCTAACACAATGTTCCTTGAAGAATATCTTCATAAATTTAAGAAAACATTGGATCTACTTCATAATTCCAATGCCAATCTTGTGCTTGATGTCCACAACTATCCAAAATAATTAGTAAATCATGGATTGATGGTCATCTTGAGTAGTCAAACATGAAGTTAAATTTATTTCCTTTGTGATTGATAACCATATGGAGTTATTGTAGATATGCCATCCTTTTTGTTGATGGGAAATATAAAAATTCCCCGAACCTCTCAAATATTAGAAAAGGAACCACTCAAAACATTGGGAAGAAGCTCATTATCTATCATAGACATGTGAGTCAAATAGTGAACCCAAATATTGCTTGAGTGACATGAGCATGATACCATTCACCCCAAACATCCTTCAAAATTGTTTGAATGTCATGAGCATGAAACCATTTACCCCCTAACATCCTTCCTCATAGAGAATCACAAAGACCATAGTGGATTGTCACACAAGACCATTGAAGAAGAAATAATCATTGATCATGTGCAAAATTTTCCATTGTACACGAGAGCCATCTCATGCACCATCAACCCTGCAAAGTCATGTGGAATGTTCCAATTTATTTTAAGGTATTGAGGGATTGACAACAATTCCATATACAAAAACTACAAAGGCTTATGGTTAAAATGTACTACACTCTTCACACCCAATATACAATTCACCATTGTTTGATACCTTAAATAATTAGATAAAGATATTAGTCATAAACTAAAAAGTTATTTATGTCATTATTGAAATATCTCAAAGTTGTAGGTGATAGGGTGCCAATGCAGTGGGAGGAAAACACCAAGTGCATGCTTTGAGGAATTAATATGTATCTCAAAGGATGACATAGATCATGGAAGCGTCAAAATATCATGGAGCATAGTTTGCACTAATACTTAAAATGCATGTTGTTTCGTTGTGTCTCACTAAAATACAATATTCTTAGTGTTTACATATAAGAAAGGATGAAGAGTGTATGTAAGTGTTGATCTAGGATATCCTCTCGAGGTGAAATCCCTTTGTTCCCTTCATTTAGGGATTCTATTATGTATTTTTTCTTATCGGTATCCAAGTGCCTTATGGGAAAAGTTTTCCCTTCTCCAATATATGAGAGTTTATTATTAATATATATGACTCATAACATTAAAATTAGACTCAAACTAAGGAACCATGAGGAAAGGTATCTCTTTTCCTAAAGTCACCCAGGACTTGTACCTTTACCCAACCACTATCGGAAGTACATGTTCACAACAAGCATGAATTTTATTGGAGAGACTTAAACCCTATTGAGGGATATTACAACACCCCACTATCATCAACCCAACAATCCACTATTGGCACTATTATATATTTTATGTATGCATGTGCATTATACATGCCATTGTAGGATGATTTATTGTATTTGCACATATTTGGTGGGAAACTTATTAGTGAGCTCAAGCATTATAACAATAAAGGATGTTGAATCTCAAGTAGTTACACTTAAATCATAAACTAGGGGAATCATATACTTGTGAAGTATTGTGCAAAGTTTATGAAATCTTCAAGTGCATATAAGATCTATAGAATGAACTATGTATTATGTTATTTTTTAAAGAATAAAAATTGCATGATTTATGTGCATCTATATACAACAAAGAGCTAGAACTCTGTAGAATATTTCTTCCAAGCATAGAATGCCTTATGGCTTGTTGGCTAGTACTACAAAAATATAAAACTCTCTCATTATTAAACAAAATTGCTAAAAGCAAATTGAAATGTAAAAGCTTCAATTCTACCGAAAGGAACTTGATACTGAAAGATAAATCCAATGATGGAAAATAAACCTATTCTACAATGAGTTGAGTCACAACAACAAATCCCCTACTAACCATAGGTTTATGGTGTGTAAGTGAAGGAATTAATCCCATTAATAAAAATGGTCTATCTACAGAAATTTAAAAATCCACACCATAAATTACTCATGCAATGCAAAATAAATCCAAAGGTGCATTCAAAAACAACCCGTCCAAGTGGGCCCTACCTAAGGAAGACTCATAAATACCATCTCTATCACTAGAATTAACTCATAAGAATGGTAGTATTTTATTTCATAAAAACCTCAATATTATAAACTCTAATGTACAACTCTCCAACCCTAGTTGTAAGCAATATTCAAAACCTATGATTGTATACCATAATTGAGCTACAAATGAGCATATTTATACTAAGAGTGCATTGGATTCATGTTGAGGAATTCCAGGTTGTGCACTACAACCTTACCCTAAATTCACCATTTTCCTCCTTATTATTTAAGGTGGCTTGTTGAGGAATGGGATCTAGGGTTACATGATCCTTATTCAACACATAAATAAGTGATTTGTTGGAGAGTCCATGGCACCAGTCTTCCTCTTGGTCTGCTACATTAAATGGGTTGTTGTAGAGTGTGATATAATCTCCCTCCGTCTTAGTATGGAAAAACTGGTTTTCTAAAGAATTCATGGTGCCACTCTCCTCAATATACTTCTTTAAATGGGATGCTATAGAGTGTGCAACCATCTCCTCCTTTCTCAACTTGGATCATTATGGATCATGCCTTTGCAACCCCAACTATTTCCTTTTTCCAATACATCGTGACTTCCCCCTTTGGTATGGGTACTTCATGTGGCCTCCTACATCAAGCTACCACTCTCATGTGAACCAACTATATTCTAAATTGGTAGCCACATTAACTACACATTGCAAGCCATAACTCACCCATATGGTTCCACATTATTTTTCCATATCACACTCACCATTAGTTAACCTACCACGTGGATATCCCACCACATGGCATACCATATGTATAGTGCCAACTCAGCACCAAGTAAGTATATTCAACATCACCACATCAATGCTTGTTTCCCAATCAACCTCCTTAGTCAACAACATGTGTCCCAATTATATAGTTCCATGTGCTCATGAAATACCCCTAGGGGAATTCACATTTGAATTTTGGAGATAATTTTGAAACTAAGATAACTCAACCACATGAACTCGGATTTGGGTGTTCATGTTTTTTTAAACTATTTAACCACATGAACTCAGATTTGGGTGTTCATGTTTTTTAAAACTATTTTAGGCTATGCATATTTTGGTGCTCTTCATAGTGGTACATGTGATTTCAATCTTTTTTACAATTTGATGCAGTGAAAATTTATTTTTTAACAGACAAGTAGGGCCCATCCTTGTTTTTTCATCTTTCTAGGGACCTACACATGGAATTTATTTGCAGCCTTTTTTTTTTTAAAGTTTGGCTAATTTTTTGAGATCTACATAGTGGTATGGTTATTTTAGCTCATTCTGCATTTTTTTTTCTATTTTTGTGAAATGACTACTCATGAGGTTTGATTAACCAACACAAACTATTATTCTTAGAAGTCCTACATGGAGGATTGACTTAGGAGTAAAGGGTTGTATTGGATTCTTTGGCTATATCCTAGACCAATTCACACTAAGAAACATATAAAATGGCTTAATCATAATGATGAATCTAGAGGTCTAATTGGCATGATGATCTATGAGGATCTCAAATTCCATATTTAGTCTATTAACACACCTTCAAAAACATGGTTGAAGTCTGAACAACTCTTTGGGAACACTATTTTGATAAAAATATCATCAATTATAAAATCAATGCATCACTCTTGATCTGGTAAAATTTCGTCAAATTGAAGAGTACATCCCAAAATTTAAGATATTACGACTCCAACTTCATGATTGTGGAATCACTGAAGCAAATGATCAAGAAATAATGGTTATTCTTTCTAAACTGGAAGCTCCTTTTGATATTTTTGTCTCTACTTTTTATTCCACTAGAGATGCATTAGGATCCAATTATAAAATGCCTACTTTTTAGTTATGTTTATGAGAAATTTATACATGAGTAAGGAAAGCTCTTGAATATGGGTGCACTTGATAGAGGTATCAAGTAGAAATCCTTGTTTTATCAGAACAACAAAGGCTCCAAAACCTTCAAGAATCAGTTCAAAGAATCCAAACACCCCATAACCACCAAGCCACATATCATGACTCCTCCTCATCCAAAGTCTCAATAGGGCACTAGGTCAAATGAGAAGACACTAGTTAGGTCTTGTTTCTTTTGTGGAAAATATGGGCATGTTGACACATATTTCCGAAAGAATATGTAAGTGTTGGAACCTACCATGAAAAAGTATATTCTTCAATTAGATACTTCCTACTCCTACTTCTTCTAAGCCTTGTGCTCTTTCTATAGTGGCATTTTAGGAAAATCATGAGTGGATTTTAGACTTCGGGACCTCTCATCATATGACCAATCATAGGGATATTTTCACTGGTATTGATGATTTTACAATCTAATGTATTTTTTTCAATGATAGTTCTCCATAGATGTTGTAAATGTTGTAGGAGTAGGAACATTAGATATTCATGATGGAAAGTTTAACAATGCATTCTATTTTCTTGATCTTTCTACAAATTTTCTTTCAAGTTTTCAAATTACTCATTTTGGTGATTGTAAAACTATTGATTTTTCTCCTCATGATGTTGCAATTATAGATACAAAGGATTCATCTTGTAACATCCCCGATTTTAATCCTCATGAATTGTAATGTAATTGTATAAATCTGAATTAGAGTGGTGAGTTGAAGTGATGGGGAAAAGAGCCCGTATTGATTTAATGTGGCCACGAGCCAAATTGTATATTATTTGCATTGAATAATTAACAAAAATAGTAATTGTTGGTTGTGATATGAAAAAAAGATGAAGAACCATGGGGGGGATATGATTCCACAAGAGAGAGGGGTCCAAGGGGGATTTATTCATGGGTATTAATCCAACCCACTTTCCTGAATTATTATCATTATGTATAACCTTATATTTTTCTATTGAGTGTTCCCAAAGCCAATCGTTTAACTCATGTAAGAGGGTGGATGTGAGAGGTCATATCCCATAGTTATTAGGGAGCATGGGTTGAAGTACAATTATCTTTTGGAAGAGTGAGAGTCAAGCAAGCAAGGGAGAAGAAGGAAAATTCGTATGGAGAATAAGGACAACTTTTACATGCAAATTTTGGATAGCAAGAGAGGAGTTGAGTGTTGGGAAGAGAACCAACCATGCTGTGCTTGAAGGAAGCCATTGTTTGGCTGTGTTTATGTTGAGAAAGAAGCTCGTGTGCCTGTAAAATGGCCTGTAAGACTATAGTGAATTTTCCTCTTGAGGAAATGATTCAAGATCCTTGTGAAGGCTATTGTGAGAACTCCTTGAGAAACTGAGAGTTCCTGAAAGTCCCTAGATGAGATTTCATGTCCAACCGAGTGCGATGGAAACCATGATAAATGAATGATACAAACTGACGAACTGTGAGTAGTGAAAGGGGTACATTCCTTGGGTGGTGCAAGTTTCGAGGAAGAGAGCCAAAAGATTGGAATTGATGTAGGAGTAGAACATGGGTTTGGGGTTGTTGTGTGCAGAGAGTGGATAGCCAGAGGACCAAATCTCATTATGGACTCATAGCCTCAATTCAAGGGTGGCTTGTTGTTGAGAGAGAATGAACAACAATGCCTATGGCTGGGAGGTTCATCCTTCATACACAACCAGTTGGTGAAATAACATATAAGTGTTTTGTTGTGTTATTATGTTTATTCTATTGTGAAAATGGTTTATATGAATGTCTTGTGTTTGTTGTTTGCTTGAATAATTGAATTCATGTTTTAATATATGTCATTTAGAATCATGGTATCAATAAAATGGTTAAATATGTGTGTGATCTGCAGCTGGTAAGCTACGTGAATTTAATTAAGTACAAAAAAATCAATTTTAATGTGTATTCCACACGTAATGTGCCTTAGTTGGGCTAGGGCATGTTACACATCTATTGTAATATATTCATGATGTCTTGATGATTCTTCAAGGCTATACAAATTTGACTTGTATAAGTGTGATTGACTATGTAATTGGAAAATTTAATGGCTTCTGCCCAAAATTGAATACTTAATCCCTTATATTCGATCATGCAAATTTCCATTTCCTTTAATGTGTGATTCTTTCTCTCAGCAACACCATTTTGTTTTGGTGTATATGGAAAAATACATTGCATCTAAATGCCCTATGTAGCATAGTAAGTTGTAAATTTGTTTAACATATTCACCTCCATTATCAATTCTTAACTTTCTGTAGCTAATGTCCAAATTGTTTTTCTACAAGGGCCTTGTAGGCCAAAACATGTCAAAAACTTCACTCTTGAGTTTTAATAAATAAACCCAACTGCGTTTAAATAAGTCATTAATGAAAGTTAATGAGTACTTGAACCTAGAGAAATAAGGAGATATGAACAAGTTGCAAGGGGGTTGAGGCATGCTTGTCAAAGCTATCCTGATGATGTTTACTAAGAACACAAGCAACACAAACACCATATCTAAAAGAATGAGGAGGAAGAATGGTCACCATATTTTGATTACATAACTACTACAATGAGTGGTAGTTTAGATGACCAAATCGCTCATGCCAAATTTTTCTCATGTCATCCTGATGAGCAATAAAAACTAATGGAAAATATGATGACCCAAAGTTGTCAAATTTCACTACAATGAGAACACCTTCTTGTAGAGGTTTTTACAGAATCTCCCTGAAAAATCTATCCCTTCTCTGTTTATAATAGAGGTTATCAGTGGACATGGGTGGCCGAAGGTTTTTACGGAGGTTTTTTTATTAGTTCATGTTTAAGGCACATACGCATCGGTGCAAACATAAACAATAAATCACCATTGCTTCAATGTTTAAAATCATTTTCATACATTATAATAAAAATAATTTGCACTGAATAAAGTGCACCAGTGTGGTTGAACATTAAGTATCAATGCACATCTTTGTCGTCAAACGCACCATGGTAGGGTAAATAAAAAAATTACCAAACCAATTTTCATTGTTACAGTTTATCCTATGCTTCCAAACTTTCAACTAAACATTGATGCTCACCCTCCTTCCAAAGACGCCTTGTTTCCGATGCTCTACAGTGATTTGGATATCTCCATTGGTAGGTTCCACACATTTCCAAATTTTGGACATTACCAAGAATTTTCATTTCATCTCAATGGTGAAACCATGCCTCCTTGGGACATAAGAGACTAGGTAAATTTGTTTATTACCTTCCTATTTTCATTTTCATCCAATTAAAATTTGAATTTAGCTTGAAATTTGACATTTTTTTCAATTTTTTTTTGAATTTAGCTTGAAATTTGACATTTTTTTCAATTTTTTTTCCAATTTCACGTGGTGCACCTGAACGCTTTAGCTTGCCCTGAAGCGATGAATCCTATGTTAAATTCACACTCAGCACTACCTTTGGTGCATCTAATATAAACATACACACCTATTTTGTTCAAGGAAGAGAACCATGATTAGTTTTAAAAACAAAGCGGTGCGTCCTTTGGCACGCCCCACAATCGATGTGTAATTGGTTTCACGCCACACCAATGCATTTCACTTAATTAAGTGCACCACTAATTTCATGATAGCAGTGAAACCATCTTAACCAAATGCACCAATGTTGTTTACAGAACCACACCGAGACATATATTGACCAACTTGGCATAACAAGGCATCTTATTGGATGCCCTGTTCTCGATGCTCTATCCTTTACAAAACACCACTAAACAAAACGTTGGTTCTCCAATATCATGGTAGCACTAGTGTGTTAATAGTAACACATAACACAACTTTAGTTGTGATAAATAAATTTAACCTAGCGGTGCCTATATGTCCAAAAAATGCACTGGTGTTGTAAATAGAATGATATTGAGATGATTTTTTCATAATCTAATAGTGCAGTGTGTAATATTCTATGCACCACTAAAATACGTGGCGCTGCGACAATGAGCATGGAGCATCTGTGTGTAAATGCTAAAAGTATGCACCATGATAGGTTTTGAAAAATAGTGTAAATGCTAAAAGTATGCACCATGATAGGTTTTGAAAAATAATCATCGTATTTCATATTTTGTAAGGCCCTATTTTCAACGTGTTAGTAAGACAATGCACCACTAGACATCATGTTAGTGCTTTGGTAAAATTGGTGCACCGGTGCTTTTAGTTTAACAAAGTGCATCAATAATTTTACACGCCATAAATTTTAGCATTGCAGTGCGCCTTTGTTAATGAAATGAGCCAGTGCAGTTAAAATAATTGCATTGAGAAAATATTGTACGATTTCACATGCTAGGGTGTTTGATTGGATGCCTCATCACTGGTGCTATATACAAGCCAACGTACCAAAAAACATAATGTTGGTGCTACAATAACACGATAGCACCAGTGCGTTCATATTAACACATCACACCACTTAAGTTGTAATGAAAAAAAATAACTTAGCAATGCCTTTAGGTAGAAAAAATGCACCGATGTTATAAAGAGCATGCCACTAGGACAATTATTTCACAATTTAATGTTACGATGCATCTTATGGGATGCACCGCTAAAATACATGGTGGCACAACAAGAAACGTGGCACACCGATGCATGTTAGTAACAACACCACATGGAAATGTTGTTTGTTTGATATAGAGCACCGTCGGTGGGGCATAGGTTCTATTTTAGGCGCAACAATTACTTTTTTATATTTTTTTACAAAAACAAATTAATTTTAGATTTTTTTTAAATGCAAGTTATTTATATATGTGTGTGTTTTAGAATTTCAATTTATTTTATTTATATACATGTTCCTAACAATATTTGTATGTGGATCAGAGACAACGTCGATGAGAGGAGGAGAAACATCAACATCAATAGGTCAAGATGCATATATTTGTGCATGAGTGGGAGGCTAGGGAGAGGGAGAGGGAGTTGTTCCTTCATGCTATTTCACATATGACACATGCCCTTTTTATGGATGTTTTCATCCTCAAGTTTTATTAGGAGGGTACATCCCTAAGGGGGAAATCTATGTTGTTGCAACAATTGATTCGTTGTTGGGATCATGGGAGACAGGGGTTCAGGGTCGGTCCCTATCTGTGGTATCATTCCATAGAGCAGGATGTTTATTTCATCACTGAGTTGTCTAGGAGGGGGAGTATTTTCCCCAATTCCCTAAGCTAACACATGGTGTTGCAAGAGAGACCCAACTAGCACATCTGCAGAGATATGTCCATCTGAAGGTTCATTCCTTTGTAGAGTTCCAAGTTTCTGGTGATCAACTACAGATACATTCATTTGGTAGAGAGGAGGTTATGTGATCATGTGTTATTCTCTCGACAATGTCACAATATAGCTCTGATGGGTAGCACATTAGTTGATCTTTGTTGTATTGTGTAGATAGTTTAATGTATAGGCCTCGATTGATTAGGTGGTCAGATATTTTTTTGAGACAATTTTGTTTTGCATTAGATTGCCATCGTATCGTTTTACATGGGGCAATGTTCTTCCCATTTGTGTCAGAGCTATTTACACTAGTTTTTTAGAGGGTTCATGCCACTCGACCAGTATTACCCCACTTTCCTACTAATACTATGCTTGATGTGTGTATGTGCATGTAGGGGAAGTTGTTTCCCAAGAAGGGCCAACTCGAATTTCTCATTACTCCGATCGGTAGGGATGTATGTGATTTATTAGCTAGCGAGGACAATACTGCCCTCGATATTGTACAATACTCGTACGTGGGGTTGGATTGAAGAGGATGTATAGACATTCGATTTACAACAACTGAGCAACCATATGAGAGAGGCAATATTATCGTTGTGTTTTGATAAATCTTGTTGCATATTTTTAAGTCTTATTTAATGCACATGTGATTTATTGTAACATTTTGTTTCAATTATCTTATTATTATTATCCATTTTTTTGTAGATATTGGCACATATGTTGGGGATACGATTCCCCAACAAGATGAGGTGATGGAGGAGGTAGAGGATAGACCTCCAGTACAGAGACCCCACATTCCACGTAGGCCAGATTAGAGATTTCGGATAGAAGTGGTGGATCAACTATGCAGTGTCATGACTAGTCACAAAGTGGTACCTACACCAGTTAGAGACACATTATGGGTACAATATCTCGATACAATATAAAATAGTCTTCCTCCTGACATGACATTGTTGATGCATCATATCATCAGTTCCGTCAACCTCATTGAGAGTTTGAGGGTTCATGTTCATGATCCTACTCCATCTGGCTCATCAACAGACCCATCCACATCCTTTATTCCACCACATGGTCCTCCTCCTCCTCCTACTTCTTCTCCACATGAGTTGACTGCACCATTCACCAATCCTTTTACTTCCCCTCCACATGTGTTTGAACATGCATCCACTTCCGATCCTCCTCCTCCTCCTCCTCCTCATGTGTCTAAATCTGCATCCACATCCAATCCTCTTCCTCCTCCTCCTCCCTCTTCTTGTCCTCATGCGTAACCATACTCCATTGATCCTCCTCCTCCTCCTCCACTTGTGTCACCATCCACTAATGATTTTCCTTCTACTCCACATGTGTCATCTTCCACTGATCCCCCTCCTCCTCAATATGTGTCATAAAATTTTGATGTTTTGGACACTATGTTCACATCGGGTACTACTGCACATCTTTATGATCTTGATAGAAAAAAAATTGATAGTATACTTTTGTCGAAATTTATTTTTAACATAGATGGTATTGATAAAGGCTCTACCTTTGGTAGCAAAGACACTGTTGGATCTGGCTTTGGTGGTGGACCTAGATGGTAGTGGTACTGATTGACATGCATATTGATTGTTTTATATTTGAATTGGGATTTATATTTGACATGTTTATTGCAAATTTTGTTGAGATGTATGTTTGACATGTATATTCATATGTATATCGCTAATGTATATTATGTTTTTCATTGGATGTTGTGGTTGTTGTTTTTTTATTTATAAAATGTATTTTGTGTATGCTAATGATTAACATTGTTAATGATTTCTCTATTTTTAAGTTAAATTTGAGATGTATCACTCACATTGTTAATGATTTCTCTATTTTTAAGTTAAATTTGAGATGTATCACTCATTTAAATTTACAGTTTCCATGTAATGTTTAACTATACTTTTATGAAATCTTTTAATTTGGATTGTGATTGCAAAAAGTTATAACCATTAATGCCATATAATGTTTAACTATTCTTCAAGGTGAATTGTTTGTTGTCCAACAAGACACAATATGTTGATTAAACACATTTAGAAACAAAAATACTGAAATATGATGAGCGAAATGATTGTGATTTGAATAATTATGCATTTTTCATATATTATAATAATAACGTTATAACATAATTATTTACTACTACTAATAATGATGATGTAATAATAATGCTATTTTTTTTTAATATTTAAAGATTACAAGACAAAGTTATAATATAACTGTTTACTAAAATCACAATTATTATATTTTATTAATATTTATTTTTTCCAAAGATTTTATTAATTTTTATTATCCAACTATTATAATATATGAAACTTATTCAACTAAATAAAAAATACTGAATATAGAGAATAATAATACATTTTGACCTATACACTTTCAATGAAATTGTTTCACAATTTTCTACTCTAATACTAACTTTATGAATCTTCTATTAAAATATAATATCATCAAACATTTTATAATTAGTATTTTAAGAATTAGTAAAATTGACAAAGGTTTCTATACTTTTAGATAAGTATGGATCATTAAAATTTTCCTTAATTCTGACCAGGCCCTAGAAAAAGACTTTTTTAAAATTTCCATGTCCTTATATTAACACTTATTTCAAGGAGAATGTAAAAAGAATTATTGATATAAGTTTATATGATTATAAAACTAAAGGATGGAGTGGAATAGATGAAGGGCATGATAGTTGCACTAGTTAAAGTTGGTAATGCTAATATCACAAGTGTGATCCCAGAACTCATAGATGTTGCACGGAGTTATTTTGTTAGAATTGTCCTTAGAAATTCCAACAAAGTAAGTATATATTTATTTGAATTTTGATTTTTTCAAATAATAAAAATTTTGAGTTTTGATTTGTTAGGATATTTAGACACTTAGGAGTTAGTTAAGATCTACTTGGTCTAATGTGTTATTAGGTAAAAGTGTGTTTCTTTAGTATGCATTTGTAGTTAGGAAATCCGATGATCACGATATGTTCCCGACAT
>CBVK0100042804.1:0-12307 GCA_900067695.1 Picea abies | reverse complement strand
CGTCGTCCTCTCTAATCAATGGATGAGATTTTGATAAATTAACATCCGCTCATTTATAATTTTACATTTACTAATTAAGATTAAAGAATTACTTGATCACAACCAGATTGCCACGTTTAATGATTAAGAAATAACAACAAAAATTATTGTTAATGGGCGGATGCCTATGGCCGCTTGAAGCCGCGTGGATTATAAACTGTACCGTTTCTTCTCTGTGTTTTACAATGCGCCGTCATTTTTTTACCGGGGCTGGCGCGTGGATTCGTGAAGTTTTAAATTAATTATCCTTTTATAACCGCAAAGGATTCGTGAAGTTTTAAATTAATTATTATGAGAAGATTTTGTTCTGTAAAATCGCGTCGATGGTACAGACATAGTTTCTTTCGTCTCTGTGTAGGTAGATTCACGGGAAGGTAAAAAAACCAAATTCAAAGGACAGAAGCGTTTGAGATGTCTATTAAAGGTTCATAAATCAGTCTCACGCCCGCTCTTTATCCATGTAGGATTGGTGATGGTTGTTACGAATTATATGATTCACGGGCCATCACGAATTATGTTCTGTAAATTAATTATAACTGCAAAGGATTCGTGAAGTTTTACAAACCCTAATTAAGGTTTATATTAAAATTAAGTTTAATAAATTAAAGATGCTTTTCCGTGTTTATCAGCCACAATTATGTGGCTATGCTAGTTCTATTGGTACTCACCAACTAAATACGACATTGTCGGCAAAATTATTTTTCTCACCATTTAAAATTCATTTAAAAAATAAATAAATTTGATTAAGGCCCAGCCCCTCCCTACCACTCTACACGATATGTACCCGACAGTCTGCACGATGTGTACCCAACAGTGTAAGCTATGAGTAGCACCTTCCACCTGGCTACCAACTCCCACCGCCATGCACAATGCCTTGTACCTGGCTACCTCCATGCAAAGTGCCTTGCCACCGCCATGCACATTGCTTTCTACCTGGCTAAAGGAGATGCGAGGCAGACGGAAATCGCAACACCAGAGCGCCGAAGAATATGAACAAAGCAACTTGATGTAACGACGTCCTATCCGAAGGAAGGAGGATATTTCCCCCTGCAAAAGCCGAGAGATGAAGGGAAACTGCTCATAAGAAGGGTGTGAAGGATTATCGCTTCAAGCTGGACCCTTTCCACTTGAAGCCATCCAATGTGTGGAGCGCGGTGTGTCTGTTTTGGTAACTTAATTTTCACCTTATCTTGAATTTCTGTGTTGACGAAGCTCTTACATTAAATCCTGCAAGATTCAAGACATGTGGTAAAAAGCATGAACCAAAAATGAACAAAAATAATATGCATAGAAATTGCACAAAAGCATGAGAATCAGAAATTGCACAAAAGCACGAGAATCATGTTGGGTTCCATCTGCTTAGCCATTTATTCTTAGGTTTTATCCTTAGGAACCATAACAAGGCCTTTAGGCTAGAGAATTGGGCTTTTCTTTCTTTTTTTGGAATAACCCAATGGACCTTTGCATCTCGCCCACTCTTTATGAAATGAAACCTATTCTATTTGTTTCCAGCATGATATTTTTTGTTGATCATACCAGATTAACCATGTTGACCACTTGTAGTGGCGCAAGTTCAAGAAGCCTCTAGAGCAGATTGTGAATGAGACCTACCCTCTCGTTTTCCCTTTGAAGCAACCACAGACCATAGATGTATAGCACCTTCAATGTTGTGAAGGCCCCCAGTATGTCCAGAACTCTCTCTGCTAAAAAATTTAATGTCTTCAGATACCCCAAATACAATCACAATCCAGCAACATTGCTGCCACACTGCATTTCAATTTGAAAAACTGAATATGAAAGTTCTCCAAACAACATTCCATTTATTCTCAGATCCTGCATCTTGGTATCTAGCGCCAAATTCAGAGTTCTAAGCTTCGGACAGTCCACCGTTAAAACCTCCATCCCGCCACGTATAGATAAATGTGTAATAACACACAAGTAAATCTAATCCATTTTGAACTGAGTAAAGCCGAGTGCGGATACAAGCAGGTTGCTGTACAAGCCGTGAAAAATGTCAGCGAGGGTCATTGGCACGCCTCTTCAATCCAACGCCTCCCTTCTGCAAAACCAACGACAATGCAATGCAGAACTGCACCGTCAGTGGGTTGCAAATGTACGTCCGGTAGCATCTCCAATAGCCATTTCAGGGAGATAACAGGCGTCCTTAGGCCAACGCAGCAGCCTAGGATAAGTTTCTGAAGAAATGGAGCATGAGAGATAAAACAGGATAAAGAGTCGTCTGTGAACTCCATGCCTTCGAAGGAGCAAGTAATGAGATGGTCGAATCCAGAGAAATGGGACTGAAGATGCGTGAGAATGTAGTTGGAGAACCTGAATGTATAATTTCAAAATAAGTGGTGCTATAACTAAAAGGTGACTCTACCAGTAAATAAATAAATTAATATTGTTTTTGTAGTATGATATTTTAGATAGTAAATAAATAAAATATTTAATTAAGGGACGTGAGCAGATCCCTGTTTCTCTGCTCTGGATATGACTGGCTCTTCTGTCGTCCGGTAGGTGGAGTTGTAGGGCGTGGGTTTCATGGAGTTGTAGATCTGGCTGCAATGGCAAGTTCTGCTGGTTAGTCTGTGGGAACGCCTCTCTCGGAACCCATACAGTCCACAAGTGCTCGTGTGTTTTAAGGGTAAAAGGAAGCGATGAGAACAGGTGTAGAAAAAACATTTAATGAATTTGGATTTTCCATGCATTTTCCTTGTAGGCAATCAATTTGAGAGAATACTTCTAGGCGTTTATTTTTATGTTATTGTTTTCAACCCTTTTTCATACACATGCATGTATTGTTGAATATCTACAAGTTCAGACATTGCTAACCTCCTTATTCTTGCATTGAGCCATTATCAATACCAAACCAAGTAACAACCATGGAGACAAGTACCAAGGCCATGGACTTTCTCTTGATTTAAGGTAACTCCCAAAGACCAATTCTAACCATTGACGAGACTAGGCATACCAGCCCGATGAGGAAATGAGCTGCAAGGGCCAATAAATACTAGACTCTCAACCAAAGCATAACAAGGCTGGGAGGGTTAATCAAACCCACCTTTCTTCAAACATCTTTTCACCTCCCTTGATATAAATTGCCATCATTTTTTAGCGTTTGTGAAGGATCTTGAAGTGAAAATTGAAAGTCTCATCCTATCACCCCCTCCAACCTATATACTTGGACATGATTTCCATATGCAATCAATGAGCATTTAAATCAAGGGACAGACACAAGAATTGGATGCCCCCACTAGCATTCCTTCGTCTAATTGCAAAGCAAAGTTGGCTAGTGAGTTTGTTTTCTTATTAAGTGATTATAGAACCTAAAAAAATGAGACAGAAACAAACTTCAAAGCCACATCCAAGGCTCTTTGAATTTCCCTCCATAGCTCAACGGAGTTGTAGTCGTATTACAAACATATTTTATTACAATTGACGAATCTCCTACATCTGTTAGGTAACTAATCCCTTCATCTTTCACTCTTTGCAATGTTTAGAAGATAACATCGTGCTTATGCCTCATTATCTTGGCAATTCCTAGTCCCCAAGCATAATGGCTTTCATCTTTTTCTCTACAAATAATGGAGTCAATAAGAAACTCCCCACATTTACCATCACGTTATCTAAATAATTTTTTTTCTACTTATATTTTAAAATAAGTATAATTATAATATTAAAAAAACTTTTTTCTCCCTTATGTATCCCATTCCTCTTTTATTGAGATATGTTAAGAGAGGAAAAGGATAACGTCCCCCAACACAAAGAAATATAAGATTAGATCTCGAGAAACTAGAATAATAAGTGCCACTGTTGTGGCTATGTCCCTGCCGAGAATGATTTAAATGCAATTGAAGCTGGTTGTGCCCTGAACTTTATAGTTAACTTGGAACAATGAAATTTACAATAATATTTCATGTTGTACTTTGTCCATGTTGTAGTTTTACAATGAGAATGATTTAAATGCAGTTGAATCACGTTGTGCCCTGAAACGAGGAGAGCTAGCCATGCATATACAACTATGACATTAAAAGAAACGGTGAAAATTGATATGTAGAAAAAAGAGGTTGATACATGGATCTCTCTTTCAAACTCGACCTGCTTAATTGGGTCTCTATGAGGCCTCTTCAATATCCATTACATCAAAAAATTGTACATATGATCGAAAGATGGATATGGTGGTGGAAGGCTTACTGAACAATATCAGATGCAATTGAGGACTTAACAGAAGAATGAGTTCTGGAACTCCAAATTATCAAAATTACCCAGAGGTTGTTGTTGATGTTGCTATTGTTGTTGCATGGAGATCAGAGCCTAAAGCTTTTGATATAAATCAATGGCTTGAGATCTGAGAACACGATTTTGTTCCTCCACCTGCAAATAATGTCACAAGGCAATATTGAATTTGTTGAGAATATGATTGTTTTCTGCCCTCAATTGGATTACCTGAGCTCAAAGCTCGTCCAAGTGTTGTTGTTTCCTCATTTTGGACCTCCTTATAGATTCTGTGTTGGATAACATTATCTTATGCTTTCTCCCATCGTTTCCTCATTCTCGTCCTCCTTGCAGATTCTCTGTTGGATAACATTCTCTTATGCTTTGTTTCATTGTTTCCTCATTCTGGACCTCCTTGCAGATTCTCTGTTGGATAACATTCTCTTATGCTTTCTCTCATTGATAACATTATTTTTCTTCTCTTGTTGTTGTTGCTCCTCTTCAGAGCCCGACTGGGAGGAGCTGGGAGGACAAAACCCATAAGTCATGCTGTTGGAAGATCATGTGGAATTTGTTGTACATGGGGGAAGGTTTAGTTTTGTTGATGGTGGAGGAGGAGGCATCGAATTTGAGCTAATTTATGTTGCTAGCTTTGAGGGTGGACTTGGATTTTGTTTTAATCTAGTATTATTCTCCCATGTTTGCAGATTTGTTAAAATTGTTCCTGCTATAGGAGGATTGAAGTTATACTAATACTTGGGAGCTATTACATAGGTATGAGGGAAATATGTGTTCTATTGGTTTTAGAATCATAAAGCTTGTGAAATGCAAAAGTGGCGTTGTTGCACCATCATCACTGGAATGCTTAGCCTAAAACCTACAAATCATGAATCACCTAAACCCTGCAGATTGTGAATCAGACAATTGCAACACTCTTGTAATTATATGTAAATGTGGCCATTCTAATTATATACAAATGATAACCAACCCATATCTCAGGCTCTTACCTTGAAAATAAAACTTCAGAACCGAGGCCTCTGGTCTCATCTTCTTCCTCGATGCAAAGCCTCCTCTTTACCTGTTGCAGATCAGAGTACATTGCTAATCATGAACCAACCAAAACCAATAAGCAAGGGAAATCACTTAAGCAAAATTATTCTACCATTTTTTAGTTCAAGACAAATGTGTTTATAATTAAAAGAGGAAAAACTGTAAATACTAAATCCACTTGAAGAAATGAGTCGATCATAAAACACTTTTACACAAAAGTAGCTACGCAACTTTGTTGGAGTAAAAAGATTGTAGTTGGTAACAACTATTAGATTATTTAAAGGAGGTTGTACGCATGTAAACTAACGATGACCAATTTTTTTAATATTAATGAGTGAATGTGTAATGATACCGCTTTGAGAAGAACTGGGTCAATTATGAAGTACTAGTTTATTAAGTATCACAAGAGCTAGCTTTGTGATAGTGTCTTGGTAGATGTAATAGCATTCTCTGTCAATCTTCTTTGTGGGTTAGAGTATGTGGAGAACTTCAGCCAAACACAGGCTTAAATGTACATGTGTCCTTTGTGGGTTCCAGAGGATGTGGAGATCTTTAACTAACTTGGACAAGGTAGCCGAAATGTAATCAAAACATTCTAAGAACCATATTAGTATTTTGTTTTGAGTGCTTTGTGGGTAGCACATAATGTGGAGAGCTTTGGCCAACTTGGACAAGGTAGCATAATGCGGATCAAAAACATTCTGCGAACCATATTTGTATTTACACAATGAACTTTTGGTCCGACCATATTATACTCTAAGAAATAACGACTATATCAAAATTTTTCATATTCCTTAAAAATGTGGAAATGGAAGCACATGTCCATTTAAATTGGGAAATCTTTCCAAGTAAGAGATATCTCAAAATAACAACCAGAGGGCAAAGATTAGCGACTAAATTTCCCTTTGTAAGATAATAGACAAATGTTTTCCTTTGTAAAGATAGCATAGACCTTGGTGAATGCTAGGTTGATGTAATATGGCAAGAATTGTCCTCCCGTGATGAGAAAACCATTAGTAATCACTTTTGTGGGAGAGGCCTCTGAAATATAAAGGGGCGAAGTCATTGAGGACATGCCTATACCCAATCCCACATAGATTTTACCCATTATCATGATTGCAGGGATTGGTGCAACAAGCATGAGAATTGCCCCCAACATAAATACAAGATCAACTTGCATAAGCATTTTTCTCCTCTCAAAATGACCACTCATCCACCCCCCAATGCGGAACCAACGATGGCAGTGCTCACAATAGTGTCCTGCACTAATTTAAACATTGAATATATATTCTACAACCCAAAGCAATACAAATTATATGGAGAATGGAAGAAATTTGAAGTTTCACTAAACAATATTGTTATTGAATACCTGTAGAGTTGTAGAATGGTCCACAGCCGAAAAATCATCTCTAATATACAAGAGCGCACCAGACATAACTCCTGTAATTTGACACATGTATATCTTATATTCTGAGTGCTCTAAAGCCCAAATGAAGGTAAAAACTTTGTGTAATATATGTCAAGTGTGATAAAAAATTAAATGGAAAATTAGATTATGGATGTGCCAATATTTTTGTAAACAAAAAAATCAAATTTTAAATCCAAATTGCAAAATCATATCAATATCAATTTTCAAAATTACAAAATCAAATTCTAAAAGTTTCAATATAAAATTTCAAAAATGCTAATATAAACAATTTTCAAAAGTATAAAATCAAATTCTAAAAGTTTCAATATAAAATTTCAAAAATGCCAATATAAACATAACATTCAAAAGTGCAAAACCTATTTTTAAGAATGCTAAAATTGAATCCAATTTTGTAATTTTGAAACCCAATATTAATTCTTTCAAACTCCAAATTTTACACTTTAAAAAACCTAATTTTAAACTTAATAAAAATTATTTTTTACTTATTTTAAAAAAAAATTAAATTTAAATTAATAAAATTGAAATTATTTAATAAATCAAGTAAGAATTAGTATGTCCTTTTGAGTTGGAATGTTACTAAATCAATCATACATTGTTTTTAGCTAAACCTTTTAATCAATCATGTAATGAATTTACTTAACTCAGACACTATATAGGAATTGTAACACTTGTCTTTTGTATTTTCAATTGAAAAGAACTATGACTTTGTTTAAAAAACAATTTATAATCTTGACAACATATATACAAATATATTTAAAATAGATAAATCTTGACACTCTATGAATTTACTATGAATCCAATAATTCAAAATCTAATAAATTCAAGACAAAATCTTCATTGAAAGAAAATGCATTTTAAAAAATAATTTATATTAACAAAGTCACCCTCTCCTTCAAATCCTCCTTAAATAATGTCCTTCAAATCCTCCTTAAAATATGTTGGTAGCACCCACTTTGCTAGAGTGACCGTATGAAACCCTCTATATTTTCTACCATTTTATTGTTCACTAAATTCCATAAAACTAGTCGATAGTCTGTCTTTTAAACCTCTGAATCGATCCCATCGATAATCCGCTTCTCTCCCTCTGCACACTCACTCCCATTCTTTGACATGAAGGTCGAGTTCTTATAAGGCCTCAACGCCATTTTTTTCTCCCAACGTAAAAATGGATCTTATCATTATTACAACGGAATTATACCTAGTGCCGAAAAGAGTTGGTTGGGATTTCACAGTAGCACTTGATGAGCCCTTGGTTAGCTCATTTGATTGTTAGCGTAGACAATCTGCATGGTGGATGTGATTCGACGTGATGCATACTCTACTGTATATTTAATACTTACATGCTCATCATCAATGGTCTCGACAAACGTATAAGCCCTATCAACAAATTGATAATTGTAACTACCGTGTCGTGATAGCGAGCTATGCAGTACATGTATTTTTTGGGTGGCATATTTTATTTGCTTCCCCATAAAAATCCATGGCTCCACATCTATGACTAACTGTACTTTCTAGGGCTACACATTTCTGATGATGACCACTCACCATAGATGTTGGGATTTTTCTAACTTTGAGTATGGGTGTATTGGTAAAGATGGTGCATTTACTGTCACATATCAATATAAATTATGATCGGATATCTATACTAGCATAGATACATCTTAACTTGGTAGTTCTCATACTTGATTCTGATTCTTTTTGGGTTGATTTGAAAATTTCATACATGTATAGTAGCCAAAAAGAAATCTTCCAAGGCCTGTAGATAATGCCAACTTTGTACAAACAATTTTTGTCTAATCAAGTTAAAACATATTGTAAATTCTTGGGCATTAGGCTTTTCAGGTCCACCTTCCATGTGCATCCATTAAGAATACTATTAGTATCAAATTGTTTAGAAAATAAAAGGCCAAGTACATAAAGAAACTATCACAATCACAACAAGCCCAATGAGAACAATGAGCATATCTAGAAATTGAACATAAATGTAATATAATACTAGAAATGTAATAATTCAATATATAAGGCTTAACATGGGGCTTTGTCTAGATCTTAACATGCCCCTCCCCTTCAAACAAGTGTTGTCCGCGACATTTGACTAACCATGTGTGTTTCTACATGAAAACATGATATTCCCATGCTTTGACACCAAATGTTATGAACCAACGCCTTGAGGGTTCTAGCCTACCTACTAATATAACACTAAAAATGTAATAATTCAATATCTAGAACTTAATAAGGGGTTTTATACTTAACATGGGGCTTTGTATAGGTCTTAACATGCCCCTCCCCTTCAAACAAGTGTTGTCTGCAACACTTGACTAACCGCGAGTGTTTCTCCATCAAGAACTCATCTTCTCATGCTCTGACACCAAATGTTATGAACCAACACCTTGAGAATGATAAAAAATCAATGAATAATAGTCCACTTCAAAGGGGAAACCTCATTTTACAATATATTCAATGTAAAAGATGAGATAAGACGATAAGACTAGGTCTCCTTGGTATATATATATATATATAACACAAAGGGTACAATTATAATGAAGCGGTACAATGAAGGGTTCTATCCTACCTATTAATATACCACTAGAAATATAATAATTCATATCTATGGCTTAATAAGGGGTTTGATATGTTATGAACCAACACCTTGAGAATGATAAAAAATCAATGAATAACAGTCCACTTCGATGGAAAAACCTCCTTTTACAATATATTCAATGTACAAGATGAGATAAGATGATCCCAAGATTAGGTCTCCTTAGTATATATATAGGAAACAAAGGGTGCAATTATAATGAAATGGTACAATGAAGGGTTCTAGCTGACATACAAATATAACACTATAAATGTAACAATTCAGTATCTAGGGATTAATAAGGGGTTTTACACATATCATGGGGCTTTGTCTAGGACTAAACATGCCCCTCCCATTTAAAAAGGTGTTTTCCTCAACACTTGACTAACCACGAATGTTTATGCAAGAAGAATTCATATTTCCATGTCGCCTCTTCCACCGGTAGGTTCTTCCATTTAACGAGGTACTTTGTAATTGCTCGATTTCTCAACTACTTAATCCTTATTTCAAGGGTTGTTTCCGGTTCTAGTATGATTTTCCCTTATTCATTAATCTCTGGTAAAATATTTTGGACTAGGATCTTGTTGTTGATGACTTTCTTTAAGAAAGAAACATGGAAAAATTATGTACACGTGAATGTGGAGGCAACTCCAATTTGTAAGCCATACTTCCAAAACTTTGCAAAACCTTATAGGGGCCATAATGTTCGGGTTCTAATTTATTTTCCTTCCTTTGTTGCTTGAGGAACATCTGTTTATATGGTTGTATCCTCAGAAATACCCAATCCCCCCCACTTCAAATTCCCTTTCAATGCGATCTTGGTCTGCTTGTGGCTTCATCTTATTTTGTGTTATAGCCAAGTTGTCCTTCAATAGTCTAAGAACCTCTTTTGGGTCCCCTATATGGTCCTTCGCTGCTGGAACCTTTGTATTCCCTTTCAAGGGTGATGTAATGGATGGATGATAATATCCATAAAGTGCCAGAAATGGGGACATTTTTAATGAAGTATGAAAGGATGTGTTGTACCACCATTTTGCCAAGGGAAAACACTTGACCCATTGTGTATGTTTATCATATGCAAAGAAACGAACATATCCTTCTAGATATTTGTTCACAATCTCAGTTTTCCCATTGGGATTATGATGGTAAGATGAGCTATGAGCTAATTGAGTACCCAATCAATAATTTAATTCAATCCAAAAATTTCCAGTGAAAATTGGATCTCTGTCACTTATAATAATCTTGAGGACTCCATGTAGCTTTTGAATTGTTTCCATGAATATTTAGACTATTGTACTTGCTTTAACATGATGAGAAAGAGAGAAAAAATGGGCATAGTTTGTCAATCAATCCAATACTATCATGCTGAAACTCTTTCCTTCGGATTTGGGTAAATCTGTAATAAAATCCATTGAAACTTCTTCCCAACTTTGACTTGGTATAGCTAATGGTTGTAGATGACCTAGCGTCTTGATTGTCTTTCCCTTATTCTGTTGGCACACCAAACATTCAAACAAAAACTTTTGAAAATCAATTTTAAGACCTTCCTAAAAAACATACTTCTTGATCATGTGGTACGTTTTAAAGAATCTAGAATGTCCTCATATAGGAGGAGTGTGCAATTCCAGAAGGACCTTCTGTTTGAGTTGGGAATTCTTACATAAATATAGGCGATCATGATACCATAGAAAACCATTCTTCTATAAAAAAATATCTAATGAACTAGGGTCCTCTTGTAGTTCTTGAATGATCTTGCATACGACTTGATCTTGCTTCCATTCTATCATTTCTTCTTCCGCCCAATTAGATTGTGAAATCGAAATAGCACATAGTGAACCTTCTGGTTTTCTTTCCTTGAAATAGAATGATCTAGGATAAAAACCTCCCCAAACCAAATTCAAAATCTTGAAACTTCCATAAGGCGTAGTGTGGCAAAAAGAGGCAATTTTACCTCGATATTCGTGTAAAACTGATAGGATTTGTTTTATTTAATTGTTGTAATTCAATATTTTAGGAAGGAATTGTGGATTAGATCTGAGATGATCCAATCCCCCTATTCTATTCTATTTTTTGTAGACTTGCAAGCATTGAATGGGGAGGCGAGTTGGGAATTCTTACATAAATATAGGCGATCATGATACCATAGAAAACCATTCTTCTATAAAAAAAATCTAATGAACTAGGGTCCTCTTGTAGTTCTTGAATGATCTTGCATACGACTTGATCTTGCTTCCATTCTATCATTTCTTCCTCTGCCCAATTAGATTGTGAAATAGAAATAACACATAGTGAACCTTCTAGTTTTTTTTCCTTGAAATAGAATGATCTAGGATAAAAACCTCCCCAAACCAAATTCAAAATCTTGAAACTTCCATAAGGCGTAGTGTGGAAAAAAGAGGCGATTTTACCTCGATATTCATGTAAAACTGATAGGATTTGTTTTATTTAATTGTTGTAATTCAATATTTTAGGAAGGAATTGTGGATTAGATCTGAGATGATCCAATCCTCCTATTCTATTCTATTATTTGTAGACTTGCGAGCATTGAATGGGGAGGCCGATGCAATGTAATATCAAACCAAGAGGGAGGTCAGGCCCAGAGTGAGGCCACAACATGTAAATTTAATGCTCAATATAATAATCTATTTTTTTTGTATCTTGAGTTCATATTTTTTGTGTTTAATGATGTGTGAATAACCCTGTGATTTATGAGTATATGTGTGTGGAGGAGTGAGGCCTTAAATCTGAGTCGCAGGCATGAACTCGTAGATGGGTGCATTGCATGTTTAGTGTGGAGAAAGGTTCATCGTCGATCACAGGATGAATCAACGTTGATCTGATTCTAATCATTATCGATATAGGAGGTCCAATCATCCACAAGTCTGAGGGATTGATGGTTGTAGGAATATCCTGGTTTAGAGTTCCAACGCAATGTTCTACCACCAGACTAGACTGTTGAAGGCGCCTTATATTATTGAGTTTAGAATGAACCG
>CBVK0100042801.1:0-24602 GCA_900067695.1 Picea abies | reverse complement strand
GAATATCAGTTTGCAGTAGATATTGTACAAGGTTAGAATTTACACCATGGCATAGATTGGAGACCTTTGATCTCTTCCTTCATTCGTTTTTTCACTAGTTCATGAGTTCAGAAGGATTGTTGTGTGTTTCTATTGGAACTTCTGAATCCCAGAGCTCCAAAGTCCTGAATTTCCATGCCTATTGAATGTTAGCCCACGGTTCTAGATTGAGGTCATGTGAAAGACTTCGTTGTAGTGACAAGACCCCCGCGAACACAAATTTATGCACAGGGAAATGGGGAAAGTCTCGTGGTAAATGATTTTGAGGGCTCAACAAGGGCTCGAGAGATGATTCAAATCCTCAGTGTGAATGATCCTAGACTGGTAAGTCACGCGAGCCCTTCAGAGTGGTGGGGGTTTTCATCATATTGGTATCCATAATTTTCATACCATAGATTATGCTTATTAAATTTATTTAAAGGTGGAAGAAAATATTAGTAGGACACAACAATAAAGCTTTGGAGGAATAGGCTCTAGGGGTAGAGGAAGAATCGATGTTGCAAGATGACAAACCAACAATAGTAAATAGCATGACGTTATTGGAAGTGATGATACTAGAGGAGGTAACAACATTGGTAGAGCTAGAGGTTTCATAAGAGGCCAAGGAAGTAGGTATGTTATAATTTTCTAGAAATATGTAGTAGGACACAAGGAATCAAAATTTCTAGAAGATTGAAATCATGGAAAAAAAATGAGGCCAAGACTGATGCCAAGTACATAGATTGACAAATCATTTCTTGTTGGATAGAATATTGGCATGATTCCACATGAACGACGATATAATCTTATGTCTAGGAGGGTGTTGGTCAAACTTGATGAAACTTCTATTGATTAACTTGAACAAAGGAAGATCTTTTCAATTTTAAATGAAAGATTCATGGTAAATGTTGTAACTTAATAATAGATAGTGGAAGTATGAAAAAATTGGTTTCCATGGAAGTTATTGAGAAGTTGAGGTTAAAGCGCATTCCTCATCTAGGAGCATATCAAGTTTCATGGCTACAGAAGGGTCAAAAAGTCACTATCATAAGAAAATGCATACTAATATATATGCTTGTAATGTGCCACTAGGAAGACCATACTTGTTTAATAGGATAGGTTTCCATGACAGTATGAAAAATACATTTTATGGATGTTTTTCATGCGTTGCTAGGAACACCATTATCATTTGATAGGAAAGTTTTCCATGATAGTATAAAAGATATCTTTGAGTTTGTGAAGGATAGATATTAATATAGTTTCATATTGTTTCCTATGAAAAATAAGATGCCAATAAAGATGAACAATAATGAAAACAATAGTAGTAGCAATAATTGTGTATTGTCCTGCTCAGTGAAATAATTTCTTAGGGAGTATAAGAAGGTCAATTTCTTCTTTGGCCATAATGCCAAAAAGAGTCTAGGAAATTGGTTGAAAGAAGTATGTGTTATTTGAGGTTCAACCTTTGTCAACCAAATTTAAGGAGATCAGCTTCAAATGATAGGCATATTAATATAGCTCATAGGAGAAACATTTCTCATTATATAGACTTGAAACTTGGATTAAGTGTCAAATGAAAGTGATGGTAACTTTCCAAAAACTTTCTTAATTTTAGCCTATTATGAAGAACAAACTTGTACATATTTCCGTGCATCCAATATTTTATATCTGATTCGAAAAATTATACCGAAAATACTACAAACGGTCCTATTTATAATGCAATAGGTATCACTAAATTTGGATCCTCTATGAAGAATATATGATTGTTTTACCTGGAACACATGTTTAAGACTACTTATAGGACTAGTAAAAAACCTTATCTTCCACATGGTGTATCTACAAACATGCAATGACCCAAAAAATACAATTCATACCATAGGTAGCTTGATATGTCTTATAAACAACCTAGAAGTGTCTCTTTCTGAAATGCCCCCAAAAAAACATTATAGCAAACATTCCAAACTGACTTGCTTGAGGAAGAAACACCCTAAGATCAATGCTCTGATACCAAATGTAATGGTCCAAGTTCTTAATATACCATAACAGAACATAAGTACACATCATGTATAGAATGTGAGTGTGGAGCATGTCTCAATATAGATAAGTTACACAATAACTCCTTAATGAATAGGAGAACCTCCTCCACATAACCAACTACATTAAAACATCACAATTCACATGTCCATAATAACAAATACATGATATCTATATATACCTATTCACGACTATGCATGAGGCCCCTTTAATTTTAGGCTGACGCTACACACACACACGCGCGCGCGCGCACGTGCATGCACACTCACACACACATTACATGTACATTTAGCCCCATATGTTCCCCCCCTTGGGGTCATATCATATACATTGAACCTTGTATATGCCCTCCTTGAGTCATAACATTCTATTTATTATTCGATATTTTACTGTGTACCTTTTCTTCTTAATCAATATTTGGATTCCATTCAAATTCTCCTTTGGTAAATGCACCTTCACATATACTTTGATAACTGATTAATAAGGTTTTTTTACAAGTAATTCCCTGTAATAGTTGGCAACACGATACGTTTGTTTGTAGGTACTTTCTTTGGAGCATATTAATTCCCAATCTCATAGATGTTGCCATCATTATTTTATCCTTGTCTCTACTTGCCCAATGGATTTGACACTAGTCTTAATCCTCCCATCACTCCATTTTGAAAACCACTTTACTACTTATATTTTGATAAATCTACTTCTCCATAATCACCTTGAAATTTCTTGTAATAATATTTAGCAATTCTACCTTAGTGAAGCCCCACTTGATTTAGAGAGGAGCCAACCTAAAGTGAGTAAAGGGTTGTTGAGGTCACATTGGTCTCCCTCTTCTAGTACCAATATTTTGGAATTTAATCTAAAGGTTGTAGTTTGTGAGGTAACACTTAGCATTGGTATAGAAGTAAAAAATTGTGTTTCATGTTGAAAATTTTGTTAACTAGCCTAGGGAGTGACCCAAAACATAGGTTTATATACTCCTTTACCAGTACCTCAGAAACCATAAGAAAATATAATAATGGATTTTTTTGGGGGTGGATTACCAAGAAATAAAGAGGTAATGTTTTAGTGTTGGTGGTAGTGGACATATTTTATAACATGCTTCACTTTATACCCTACAAGAAGATCATGATACCACTCATGTGGTAGTGTCTTTTTTCAATGAATTGCAAGGATGGAAAAACTACCTAGAAGTATAACTTTGGATAGAGATACAAGATTCCAGAGACATTTTTAGAGAACTATTTGGAATAAAATGCATCTATGATTGTAGTTTAGATTGGCATATCACTCATAGGAGGGTCAAATAGAGGTGGTTCATCAAATTCTTCTTAATATAATAAGAAGTGTATTTGGATATAGCCTAGAAAATTGAATTTGACTTTAGACTATTCAATAAATCCATTTTAGGTAGTTTATTCTAGGTCTCTGAATTCTATTGTTTATTTGGTCAAGTTGTTGGACATATGGAATAGAAATAACATTAATCTTGACAATTTTATATAAAGTACGAATACAATTCATGAATAGGTTCAGCTGAAGCTACAACAAAGTAACGGAAACTACACGAAGAAGTCATATTTGAGAAGGAGACTAAAATCATTTGAATAAATGGATAGGGTAATGGTCCATTTGAGAAAGGACATATTTCCTAGACAATCATACGATAAAGTCAAATTAAAAAATATTGGTCCATGTAATACTTTGAGAAAATATATAATAATGCTAACAAGATATATTTTCCAATAAATTTTGATATTTATCATAGATTTTATATTACAAAACCACATGAATTTCATGATGGATTAGAGGATGATGAGGTAGGAATAGTAGAAGAGTGGAAAGAACCATTACTATCTAGGCTAATAGAAGAAGTTGAATAAATACAGGGAGAGAGGGTTGGTAGGAAAATTTGAGATATGATTTATCTTGACTATTTCATTAAATGGAAGGAAGGAAAACTAGAATAAGCATCATGGATTTATAAATAGGAGTTAGGTCATATTCAATGGAGTTCCCCATCCCAATAGTCTATGTTTCAATGCACATGAGTAGGGTGCTCATGATTTTCTAAAAATAGGTGTTGGATGTAGGATCATCCTTGGTTTCGAGTAGTCAATATCACCCAAATAGATTTTTATTTTCCATTTAATTATCTATTTGAGTTAGTTGGAAGTTCAAAATAGGGAGGTTAGTAGTTGAATTCATATGGAAGGATATATCTTAGAGATAATCAAGTCTACAACCAAGATGATTTAGTGTGATATGGAACCTTGCTAATAAATACATGGAACCAAGAAATAATTCTATGGAGGCATGAAATGGAAACTGGTACCTTCTCCTATTGATTTGGTGGAATCATTACTTAGTTGTATAACTCCTAAGATAAGGCCATGGGATTGGGAGTGAATAAAATTACCAAAAAAAAAATAAAAAAAAAAACAATAAGGAGAAGTCAATCATGCACTCTAGAGGGAAATTTGAAGGAACATAATTATAGAAGGTGAAGTGTTGATGAAAAGTGATTTATCTTCAATATGGAGAATGGAAAGACATAATGAAAATTTAAAAGTAGTTTTAATCTATCCAAGAGAGGGATTTGAATCATGAGTCGAGGCAGATAGTTAGTTTTGTAAAATATGACCATTTTACATTAAGGAGTTAGAGACTAAAATGAAGGTATAAAATTCATGGGTTGATTTATACATGTCTAAGAAAGACTAATACCAACAAACCAAGATATACTAGGCCAACTTAAATCCCTATTTTTTGAATAAAAGTTTTTTCTTTTATTCTCGTCCCTTGTGTTTTACTACAATATTTTAGTGGGTTAGCTCCCATAATTTCTATATATTTCATAGATCTTGTGTGTAGATATACATTTCATAGTTCTTGCACCATGAGACTACAACTTCGGTTCTATGGTAGTGGTTGGTTTGAGTATGGATTGTAAATCCTTGCACCACCATGGATGTGTCTCAACTAGCACAAGGAGTGACTTACATGAACGACACTATCGTTGACCTGGTTGCCACATTGATACAAGAGAACAAGAAGAAGAAAAAGGACTCAAGAGTCAAACTACAATTTAGAAGAAGAAAGTGGATGTGACAAAAAATCTTAAGTAAATAAGAGAGAGGGATAGGGGAATACAACAAGTGTCAACCAAGATATAGGGTAGATGTTGTTTTCCGTTCATTTGTTCTTTCTCTCACAAGGACAAATGCCGTGACATATTGTGTATGATAACTTCTCATTCCACTTTAGAATTTCGAGCTAGCATTTAGGTTGGTGGGGGTAATCGTCTTTTATCTCTTATATATTCTATTAAAAACATGATAGTTTGGAAATAAGAAGTACATCATGGTAGCTTCAAAAATATAATGGAAAATGGATTTGTGTTTTTCTCTTAGTGAATGATCAAAACAAGCTATTGAATGTTGTAAAGGCACATGAATAATTAGATTATTTTATGGGGGCATCTTGGTCATGATATTAACATTATAAGACAACATTATAGGATAATAAACCTGGTAGCTTCAAAAATATAATGGAAAATGGATTTGTGTTTTTCTCTTAGTGAATGACCAAAACAAGCTATTGAATGTTGTAAAGGCACATGAATAATTAGATTATTTTATGGGGCATCTTGGTCATGATATTAACATTATAAGACAACATTATAGGATAATAAACCTGAATATAAAAAGAGTATTAAAGCATAATTCCTTATCATCCACTTTTATGAGAAGGAAAATTAAACAGGAGTGTACATAGAAATAAATCAATTAATCCATTCACTAAGAAGAAAATAAATTAAAATGGAAAGAACCATTAATAACTTGCTGAATTTTGTATTAATTCGGAAAAGTTCCTTGGTTGCAACTACAAAATAATAAATATTATAGTTCATTCAAAAACAAAAAAAAAACATTAGGGGGATAGGTACCATCTATCTTGGGTTTTCTTTCTACCTTTTACACAATTCATAACTTAAATCAAATTTATAGAATGAATAATGATGGGGTTTTCTCTCTACCCTTTACAAAACTCATAACTTGAATCAAGTTTATAGAATGAATGAGGATGGTCTAGAGGAGAAAAATAATATCAATGTGAATGATCCCCGTTAGATAGCTATAAAAACTATTAAAATGTCAATTTCTCGGTTTTATCGAAATTCCAATATCATAAAAATTGTAAAAACATTGATCCTATTAAAATGTCAATTTCTTGGTTCTATCGAAATTCCAATATCATAAAAATTGTAAAAACATTGGTCCTTGGTGCTACTACTACCTCCTTTTCTTAAATATTTGAGCCTTTATCCCATGCATGTGATACAACCCACAATTTTAGGGGATTATTTATGATTATATGGATAATACCATGTGTTTGTTCCACAAAGTTAGGGGAAATTGGGAGGGCATAAATGAAAATAGTTACCCACTTGCTTTTGTCCCTTAATAGATTTAAATCCCAACCCCATCTTGTATCAAATAGGTGGTCCCATATGTCTAAAATGTTGTTTGCATTAAGGGATGACATTCTATAATGGGTTCATGTGCTCACCATGATCCTCATGTAGGAGAGATGTTGGTGGAGGTGGTCGCGTTGAAGATATTTGAGTGGAAAAATCATACACCTTCCTCATGATTTGAAATGACTCATTTGATGAGGTGCATCCTCCTTTCAAAAAATTGAATTAATTTTCAAGGTTTGTCTGCTCAAATACAATTAATTAGTGTTGTTATCTTGATCATGTGAGTTAATATAGTTATGATAATCCATGTAGGGTTGAATATGTCTTGTGGTTTCCATCAGTGTTGAGAGGTCCCCTTTGTATCCAATTATCATGGGCCTAGACATTGATAACTATAGTAGTTTTCCATATTCTTTTTTATGTTGAAAAAACCCCTTGTAATATCAATGTGTGTGAAAAAAATATCCCCTCATCAATGTTATGGCATTTATGAAGGTCTTGTTGATGCCTTAAGATTTTAAACCCATGGTGTTTTAATGTTACATGATATTTAACTCCTTTAGCATGATTAAGCTTCCATCATCATCGTCATTTAATCTTTAATCCCCAGGTGGATATCTCCCAGGTGAGTATACTATTGATTAGATTAACCAAAAGGTTAGAGATCCCCACTTTCCTCTCAACATCTTCCATGATTTCATCTAGATATTGGTGGAGTTGATAGTTAAGGGTGTCAAAGTCCATGAACTAACACATTTTCTCCCTTATCTTGTGAATTTCTCTACTAATATAGGTCCAAATATTTCCTATAATGATGACCGAATTTTTCTTTAAATTGACCTACTCATTTATCTGTTCATATCATAGATTATACCCTTGTAACCTTCGCTATGTGTGGGCCAACCTAGATCCTGCAGTCTCTAATCATTCTAGGGCCTCACCTAACCTTTGGAATTTCCTTTTTAGATCTTATTTCCTCTTGTACACTAGTTTCCTTAGTCCTATGACCTCATCATATACCTTTGAGTACTTATTCATACATTCCTCAACACTAATTATAATTTATTCTATCTTTTACTTCAAATAAGGGGGTGAAAACCCATGTATCTAAGTCCTTAATAATATGAAGAGAGTCCTCCATCCTAAAATTAAATATAGCTACTCTATCAATAACTTGAAATCCTCTTTGGCCACTTCCAACATGCTCACTTTCTCGGTCAAAGAGTGATTCTAGATATTTAATTGGGAATTATCATTGTTAAACAAATCACCCTATTTTAACTTCTACTTCTCATCACTCAATTATTCCACCAAGGTAAGAGTGAGTGGGTTTTAAGCGACTCACAAGCTTTCTATCTCCTATTTTCTTTTTTGTAGAGAGAACACCTACCTTTTCCACTTGTGAATCATGCCTTGCTACCACTAGTTTTTGTTTAAGGGTTTTTCTTTCCGCTTATTTGGATTTCATTGTGATTTTTAGGATCCTCATCTCCATAGTAAATGAATTTAAAAAATTCGTCATCTTTTCCTTCTCTCTTGCTTCTTTCAAATATTTATCATAAATTGAGAAAGAACTAGACTTCAAGGATTTGACATTCACTTTTAGAGGAACATTTTTAAAGTGCATTTTGACATGGCCTATTCTCCAGTGTTAGGGATACATTTTATAAGTGAGTTTTTCCATGGTGTGTTATAGGGTGGTGATTGTAAATATATTGATTGAGGTATCATACTTTGGAATGAGATGGGGACCTACTAGTGTGTTATATGTAGGAGGACTACTCATTTTGATATTCTATATCCTTTTCTTTTCCCTTTCCTATTCTATTAGGGAAATTCTATCCATAGAGAAAATAGGTTGAATAGGGCCAAACAAGGATACATGGGAGCCATGATTTTTCCTAGACTCAACACCATATATGGAGTGAGAGTTACCCGTTAAAGAGACATAAATAATGTTGAATTGGTTAGAGTGGGTTGAGGTATCAAACTAAGTAATCTCAAGTGGGGGCATGGGAACCATAGGAAATTCAAGGATTTTAGGGATATCCTTATATTCTCCTTTGTGATAATCTACATCACTCTTCATCTTCCTCATACTATATTTTTTTATCTTCTTCATCCTTATAATTCCTCTTTTTATCCTCATTTTCATCCTTGTCCTTGTTGTTGTCATCATTTGTAGGAGCCCCATCTTCCCCAACTACCAATATCTACTATCTTGTGTGAGAGAACTATTTTTATTTAGGAGGTGGGGATTTTTCTTACTATTCTCCCCTGCGGTACTTGAATCCCCCAAGGTTGAAGGGTTTGAGAAATTCATTTCCTGCAATTAACCTAAAAATCATAACCTATTTCTATTGGGAAGGATGGAAGGTGGACTATAAGTATACCTTGAAAGTGGTAGGAGTTCTTTGACTAGATGTTAGTCCTATAACCTTGGGTATCTACTATTTTAGGTATATTACAAGGGCCTTGTTAATATTTACACAATACTCCTACTCCTTTGAAACCCATGGGTATGACCATATTAAAAATATTTGAATATGTTAGGGACTATTACTTTAAGATAAATTTATCCTCATGATATAGTATGTATTTAGGAACCTTTGAGTTTGACGCTTCCATGTTTCTTGTTGTGGGAAGAGGGACACTCAAAACTCATCCTTGTCATTTTCATCCTCATGGAATTCATCATAAATCTTGGAAAACTCAACATATTCAATAATTGTCTAACATTGTTTGTTATCATTTTAAATCCTCATGATATAGTATGTATTTAGGAACCTTTGAGTTTGACGCTTCCATGTTTCTTGTTGTGGGAAGAGGGACACTCAAAACTCATCCTTGTCATTTTCATCCTCATGGAATTCATCATAAATCTTGGAAAACTCAACATATTCAATAATTGTCTAACATTGTTTGTTATCATTTTAAAGAAGTTTATCATTACCCACCAAGAACCTCTTTTATTCCTAGTGAACCAATTCATCCATTTGATCTCAAGGAAGTGATATATTCCTAACATTGAACATCACCTGGATTTGATCACCTGCCCTATATAATGTATAAAAAAGTGGAATGTGATTTTTCTCTATTTTTGGGGTATGGAAGGATTTTGCACTTTCTTCCTACAAAATATTTCCCCTTATATGTCTTGATTTCTTGTATTCTAGCCACTCTTCCTAATTTTCCAATTTTTTAATATTTGGCCTACTCTCAAGATTCTTGCGGACCATAATATTATTTCCCCTAACCTCATTGGTGAAAAAATGATGGTAATACTTCAATGCTATGTCTAGAGGTAAATTCATGGTAGCTAGGATCTCAGTGGTACATTAGATACCTTTAGTGTGAGTGAATTTATAATCCCCGAGAAAATAGGGTAGGCAATATACACTTTCTTCTTAGATCCCAAGAAGTATTTCTCATCTAATTGGGATATTTTTCTAATATGCTCCAATAAAAAAATTATTGGGGTAAGAATAATATGAAGTATATATGGAGCCACGTTAGATCTATTGATTCTAATCAAATTAAAGTCTTATTATTAGAACTAGTCTCCTTTCCTTACTTTTATTTCCAGTTGTAAATATGGCTTCATTTCCATGAGAATTATCTTGAGAATCTTGTCATTAATAATAGGAAATGTGAAAAATATGAACTTTTTTACAAAATATAAAAACTCTTTCATGCTCAAGTCCACCCTAACCAAAGGAAATAAATAAGTGCATTGATTACTTCCTCCACCCTCATTTACCTTTTCCATTTGTGGGTGTGCCAATGAATTTTATTGGTAGAAAATGTATAGGTAAATGAGGTAGTTTAGGAACCTAAATGTATTGTTTTTCTAAAATTCAACCAACTACTCCCTTGTGGAAACTAAATATATTTGTAGCATACCAAAAAGCTAAGATATTTCCTCGTGGACTATGAAATAGACATAGGATGGCTAGTATGGGGAATCTATAATATAATCATCTTCACACATCAACATAAATTAAAATATTTAAATTGACTGTTGGACTCATTTGAATAAGTCCTTGGTTTTTTAGAGAGGAGAAATGTTCAATAGAGGAAGGTTATTCATACATACATTTATTAGTAAAGAATCCATTTGGACTTCATTAATGTTGAAATGTTTATTTTTTTGGGTTTGGAGACTCATAGTAGTTTTACCCATATTCATCCCTATCATAAAGCATATATCGAGCATATATCTTTAGATATGATAGGGAGGATGACCTTGGACCTATCCACTGACATAACATAGCTTGTGATTGGGTCACAATAATTATGTGCATAGAGAGCTACAAACTCAACACAACAAAAGATAATATGTTTGGGATGATGTGCTATGATAGCCCAGAGGATAAGTACAGGGTGACTTCATATTTGTTCACAAATTGACCAAAGGTTGACCATGGGGCTTTTAGAAAAGGAAATTTCAATATAGGGTTGGTTACCTAGGTGTAATTGTCAAAGAAAGGAGGTAGTTTTGAGGAGGGGGTACAACTAATGTTAGAGTGATAAATATATGCTTGAGTAGAGGAGTCATTAGACCCATATCCGTCCTCTTGGCTAATAGAATAATTATTAGTTTCTTATTAGATATTCAAAATTCAAATAAATGGTGAAATGTATGACGTACTAAGTCAAGAGATGAGACTCAATTGGTCATTTGAGTTAATGGTTCAATTGGTGCAAGAAAGTGAAAATTCCCATGGTGGAATGGAGAGATATTACACATTTTTACCTTTTCTCCATAGATAAAAGTCCTCTTAGGAAACTCTTCATATGATATAGAGATAAACCTATTTAGTGTGCTTCAATGTTGAAAAATTTGCAACATGCAACCATCACAATCATGATTTCCTCATCAATGAATTTTCTTATAAAATTTGTTAATCACCAATAAGAATTAACCATCTGGCACCTTTTTGTTGGTTGGGAATATTTTGAATCTTGGATCTCATGGGAATCTTAAGTGTCATTGGTTGCTACTTATTCCTTTGGAATTAAAAACTTAGGAGGGTGACCCTTATCGATGAATCATGGACCATTGATCTATCCTAATAGGGATGATCTTATCCATTTCTAGTGATTGCAGATCCTCTCCTCACAAGGCTTAAGTATTTTCAAAATTAGATATCAATCATTGATTAGACCTCATAGACAAAATCTAGGCCATTCATGGTACTTTAGTGCCTCTTTCCTCTACACCACTTGGGTTTTCATGAACAATTATTAAATCTAAATTAGGTCTCACAAGGATGATTAAAGTTGTTCATGAAACTTTGACATCAAAATATTTGCATGAGTGCATATCAGGTATTGATCTATTCTTCCTGAGGAGGATATACACAATTCGTAGGAGCCAAGGTCAATAAGGTATATGCATGTGAGATTCATGAAGCATTAGTGCATATCAGGTATTGATCTATTCTTCCTGAGGAGGATATACACAATTCGTAGGAGCCAAGGTCAATAAGGTATATGCATGTGAGATTCATGAAGCATTTTCCATCGAGTTCATTTTCTCACCATCAAGGATCCCCTCATAGGTCACCAAGGTTATTGATACTTAACATTAATCAAAATTTCCCTTAGACCATAGGAAATCGATAAATTCCTTAGGGGTTTGGGTGAATAGTGCATGTCATGGAGTTTCTTAAGGCCCATAATGCCTAAGGAGGATTCTAAAAGATCGTTAGCATGGAAAAAGCATAACATTTTTTTTTATGAATACATAGGTTTTGATTTAATATAAAGATGTGGAAAAGTGGCTTGTGTAATCCTTTGTGCATTTAGGGGCCGCTAAAAGAATTATTTTTTTATGTGGGTGTTCCCATGGGACAATAGAGGAAAGTTTTGACATCAAACTATATGCAGGTGAGAAAGAGTCCTTGAAGTTGAATCAACTGTTGAAATAGTAATAAGTTTATTTTAGTGAGCACGATGTTAGAGAAACACAAATAATCTCCTTTTCTTATTTCAAGTTAGACATGGTGGGAAATACATTCCATTTTTTTAAGGCTAGGGAATGAACCAGTGATAAAATAGGAGATGTTTAAGGACATGATTAAGTCATGGTTCTATCCTACTGGCTATGGGAATGGGAATGAACACATGTTAGTTTTTCTTTACCTTAGAAAAAGAAAAGGTTAAATATTGTAATAATTCATTACAAAGTTTTAGAAGAAATATATCTGAAGAGATATCTCTTCAGAGTCTTGAAATGTTTCTTAAGTACTTTGGAGATTTTCATAGTCATCTTAAAAGACAAATGATGATTTTCAAACCTAAAACCAATGATAAGACTTGTGTGTGGGCATCGTACCATGAAGGATATTAGAAGAAATAATAGTTTAGTGATCCAAAAAATACAGAGCTAGAAGAACACCCACAACGTTTAAATAGAAAGGTGAAAGGTAATGGCATGAACCTAATTATAGTTGCAACAAAAAAACAAAATCCTAACAAGGATTGTATTCACTATAATGTGGATTGCTAGAAGGGGAGAGTTGGAAATTGTATCTAGAGCTAAGACCAAAATTGTCCAAACAACAATAGTAGAAGAAGGATACTTTTTCGGTTGTAGATGGAGATCAAAGGGTGGGAATTAAATCAATTATTGAAGGTAAGGTGCCTAATACTTTAGTTTAAAGAGATATATCATTATTTAGTATCATTCTACATGAGGAAAGAGAGATGATTGAACTCTTTCACTTGAATATTTGATTGAAGAAAACTAAGATAGATTGCTTGTTTGACTCTAGATCATAGTAAAATTTGATTTCAATGCAATTAGTTTAGAAAATATTGGATTAGAGGTTTATCACCATCTTCATACATACCCAATCAGATGGGTGGGTAAAAATATAGAATTAAGAGTAAAAAACAATGGAAGTTCATATTTTCTATTATGACATACTTAATTGATGAGGTAGAAGAATAAGTCATTCCATTGGATGTTTGTGGAATACTTTTTGGGGAGTCCTTATCTCTATGTCAATGATCATATATTTAAAATAAGTGCCAACTAATAAAGAAATGCGAAATATGGTAAATATTATGTTTTCCATGTACATAAGAGAAAATTTAATCTCTCATTAATAAGTGTACACCAGTATAGGAGGCTACTTTGTACAAAGAATAAGTTTGTATTGTTCTTTTTTTTTAGAAGGGAAGAAGAAAGGAGGAGGTAAGATCGATGTTAGTGCATCAATGGAGGGATGTCATATCAAGTAGAATTAGCAATTAGAACAATTGATAGATTTTTCCACCTAAGATAAAAATTGAGCATGAGATTCAATTGTTTCTAGAAACTTCATTACCTAATGTTAGATTGTATACACAATCTATTTTTGAATTATATTTGAATTATATGAAGTGAAAAAACAATTGTAGTAGTCATTGAAAAATGTTGTCATAAATCCTAGTACTTAACCTTACATGTCACCCATCATCATAGTACCAAAGAAGGATGGAAGTTGGATGATGTAATAACTTATCTAACCATTAAATCTCCAATACCCAAATGCACAATGGAAATCCCCCAAGCCATTAATCAACTATCTATACCAATGTCAAATGCTTACTTCCTAAGAATTCTTCCCAATCAAGAAACTATAGATGCCTTCCGCCCTTTTCCTCTTCTATTACATATAATTCCTTGGTCCATCCATGCAAAATAAACTTCAGGCATAGATTCCAATTATCATCATGCAAATTATAAATTTGCCACCACGTGTTGATATATACTATCTCATACCATTAGTGGATAAGCAATGCTAACGAATGTGAAGATACAATTGCTTGTTTTATTGTTGTAAGCGCCACATTGTTGACAAGATTTTAACCGTAACTGTCATATTGTTGACAAGATTTTAAATGAAATAAAAACAAAACATTTACTTTAACAAGCTTTTTACACCACATCAAAAATCGTTTAGTGGCTTTTCACAAGAAGAAAGTGTTCTACACTCTTAAATATCATATGACTAAACAGTGCCACGCGTTGGATATCATCCATATAACAAGATTTCTTTATTTAAGAAGGGGCCTATTTTTGTAGATGCTCTCGTAGTCAAGTGCCTTATTGAAGTTCTTTTCAATGACGCGACTTTAATGTTCATGTGCGCGCTTCCGAATTACATAAATCTGGAACACTCTGTCCTGGGAGGAATGATTTCAAATATCAGTTCGGTGCTGCCTAAGTCTAGCTACAGAAAGAACAAAATGTACTTCTGATGTCCAATCTAGCTATAAAAAGAACAAAATGTACTTTGAGGCCAGTTTTCATGGAGTCTTAGGGTATCAAAGGAAACACAAACCATACAATTACAACTCAGGGAGAAATTGCATCGGCCAAGGCGCGATCACGAGATCGAATCCCCGCAGAGAAAACAAAACCTGAAGCAGGTCTTATCCTACAGAACTAGGGGGTATGAACTTTTGATCTTTGCAGATCTTACCTTGTCCCAAAGTGCTCCGTTGAGAAGGAGAAGGCACAAATTGCAAGTATTGTATGGATGTTGAGAAACAATCTGGACAGCGTTGTCCAAAGCTTGATGTAAAGATTGTTAATGCTAAATCATGCAACAACGAAGAATTCAGAGAGATAAAGCTCTGGTTGGATAAGGAGATTCCACTAAAGTTTTGGGAATTTTTGTTCTGGTCATAATTATGAGAATGAAGATTCATGCACGCTTCTTCCTTTTGAGGCTTTGAACATTCTGAGGCAGGTTTCTGAGACAACGTCGAAAGGGTTTGGAATAATGCCAGAATCACTTATTTGGGACTGCCTTCCAGTGTCCCCTAATTGTACTAGGATCTCTATAGATTCAGTCAAAGCATCAAGAATAGGCATTGATGGAGCAACTAAAGTGCTGAAGAAAATCATCAGTGCAGTGGGAAGAATTAAAGAATCGAGAGAATTGTAGTTGAGGAGCTATTCTGTTTTCCGCAGGAGTAAACACTAGTTACAGTGCCTCTCATTTCTCTGGAAATGACATGAGGAACAATGGAGGGAAGGAGGTTACATCTGAAGTAACATCCGGTGGAGCGATCACGCTTAAGCAGGTTCAAGGAGAGTGTTGCTCCAATCTAGAAAGGCAGAGAGCCTCCACTGAAATCGACTGGCATTTTAGTTCGAGCTCTCTCTACCTATATTTCCCTTCCTTTTCTGTCGGACTTGCAAAGATTCGCCTGTGTTGGGCTTCGGTACCCACACAAAACTGGAAATCCGAGTGATTATTCACCTGTTAATTTCATTGCATGTAACGATGATTATAACGACACTGCTCAGAGGGACTTATATATAAGTTTATCCAGCTTGTACGCATCCGTCATGCAGGTGAAGGCTAAAATTTGAAACAAAATTCGATAATCATGGCGGAGGAGGGATGAATTCAGTCTTTCCCAAGTCGACTCTTGATCGAAATGGAGATGAGTCTGTTCCAGATTCAAGAACAATCCAAGTGCGCAGAGAAGAAAGCCATATAGATAATATTTGAATATAGGGATGCAATCAAATTATACTCAGCCAATCCCTAGAAAATCTGAGGTAGCATAGGAAATAAACTAACCACTTAGATTAAAGATACAAACCTCGATAAAAACAGTTATGATGATCAGCGCTGGAACTCGCGCTGGAACTCGACATGGCTTAGTTCACTGGAGAATTTACAACCGTTGTTAACTATGACTACTAACACCAGATGGTTGAGTTCTATAATAACTGCTGTAATCATTCTTGAGCGAAAACGATCTTACCGAAGAGGATCGATCCCACAGTCGCATAGTGAGAAAAGGTGTTTCATAAACAATTAGGGATTTAGTCGACGCATGAAGTAATGTGAGAAGATTTCGTTCATTAATCACTTTTGCTGCAATGGAGTTAACTCCACCATGAATCTCACTCTATACCTTCCCCGAATATACGAAATGACACTTAACTAACAGATTCTCAGGCAGTTATAGAGATTTGTTGGGTCCACAATCTTTAAACACAAGACTACACGAATTTTAGGAAGCAAAATTCTACACAGCTGGTGATAACTACGTATGTTTTCATTAAAACATACCTAGTTATCAGCTTAACGAAAATCTGTAGCATAATAATGTACAAAACTACGAAAAAAAGTCATATTAGCTTCAATTCATAACATGCAAAAGCTTTTCTAACCTAACAGCCTTTCATTTTTTGAAAACCGAAGCTCGGGTTTAAAAGCAAAATTCAATAGTTTGAAGAATGAACTCCTAATGAAACTACATGAAAGCAACTGGTCTTCAGCAATATTTCTGGATTCTACTTTAAAACAACAATCTATGATCCACATCCCTGGCTTAAATAAATAATTCAAAATAAATCTGTAGCTGAAAATTCAAACTTGAAGGGATGAACAAAATAGGTTACAGCGTTTACTTATAGTGTAGCCTTGCAAATACACCTGAAGAACGATTGAGCACCTAAAGTTTAACAGATTTGGATGGGATTACAGATGATATGCATTGGTAACAAAGCTTTGAATAAGGTTGATGGGCAGGGGAAGCATAAATACAACAGATTTGTTCGAAAACAAAACAAAAACAGAGACAACATTAATTATACAAATGAACATAGTGCTAATAGAATTTTTATTATTTAAGGGAGAATTACAATAGTCAAAACAGGTTTACACCATTCCTCACACTCATCCCACACCTTACATAGATATATAACATCTTTCAAACAATTACATAAAACCGATCACATTAATAAACACCTATTCATATTTTATTTTTAGCTGATTTGTTTCCATTGAAAGAAAAATAATAGGAACCAAGAAATCTCCTCATATCCAATCCTTGGGAAATTAGTTGGCAAGTTTCAATAATCTCCAGCTTGACAACAATTTACTTGATATATCATGCCCAAATTTATTCATCACTTTTTCTACAAGCACCACTGTAGCTTCTCTAACAATACTGGTTTTTGAACATGTATGCACAATTTTCTTGTGTATGGACCTTTTCCAAAGCCACTTCACCTTCATCAATTACTTGTCTTACAAAATGATATTTAATAGGAATATGTTTTGTCTTACTGTGATAAGCTGGATTTTCAGCCAAATGAATAACACTTTGACTATCGCAAAATAGTTTCACCTTATCATGCATCCTTCCAAACTCACCCAACAAACCTTTTAACCAAATTGTGTCCTTGCAAGCATGTGAAACAACTATATATTTTGCCTCGTAGTGTATAAACAACAATGTTTTGAATCTTTGACATCCAACTAATAGGTCCTCTCGTGCAAGAGTAAATACATATCCTGAAGTGGATCTTCTTTTGTCCAATTCACTTGCAAAATCTGAATTGACATAACCAAAGAATTAATCACTGCAACTATTATAGGTGATACAATAATTACTTGTGCCTCTAAGATACCAAAGCACCCATTTCACTGCTCCCCCAATTCTCTTTAACTGAATTTTTCATGTATATACTAACAACACCAACTACATGTGAAATATATGGCCTAGTACTTACCATTACATACATCAAACTTCCTACTGCATTTGCATACAGTACACACTAGACATAAACCTTTTCTTCATCATTACTAGAACATAAACTTGAAGAAAACTTGAATTGAGAAGTCAAAAGGAATTTTACTGGTTTCACATTATTCATTCCTAACCTCATAAGTATTTTCTCCACATATTGTTGTTGTGATACCACATCTTATCATTTTGTGTATCTTCGTGCCCAAGATTTATTTTGCTACTCCTAGATCCTTCATATAAAATGTCATAGCCAACTCTGCTTAACAACCGGTGAAAAAATTTCATGAAAATTAATACCTTCCTTTTGAGAATATCTTTTTTCTACGTCTTTCTTTATACCTCTCAAATTTATCATCATCCCCCTTTTTCAGTTTGTAGACCCATTTGCAACCTACAACCTTCTTTTCCTTTGGGAGTTCTACCAGGTCTCATGTTTTATTCTTTTCAAAGGCATCAATTTCTTCTTTCATTTCTACTTTTCATTTAGCACTTTTAGAGACCTCCATTTCTTTGTGATAACAACTAGGTTCCTCATCATTAGAAATCAAAGCAACATAGGTAGCATAATAGTCATACCTCTTAGAAAATTTTATGACCCGTGTACATATCTCCTTAGAGATGGTTATGGAATATGGACATTTTCTTGGTTATTTTTTGCATCCTCATTTTCTTACTCAAAATTATTCATGAACTTCTTCATGCTCTTCCTTTCTCGTAGATTATTGAGTCTCCAATTAAACCTGTTGGATTTGTGGTACTTCTCTCTATTTCATTTTAACATTTACATTTGATTTTATGAGTGATAATTAATCAAATATGTCATCTCTGTTAATGGTGATTTTGTGGGCAATAGGACCCCACAATCTATATACCTTAACTCCATCACCATAACCAACAAAATAACCCTTTTTTATTTGGGATCTAACTTAGAACAATGATTCTTAGGAATAATAGCATAGGCTTCACAACCAAAGATTTTAAGATTTGAATAACCATAAGCGTGACCTGTCCATACCTCTTCTGGAATATTACAATTTATTACGACTGATGGTGATTGATTTACTAGTTAGCTTGCTTTAAAAACTCCTTCTTCCCACACTTCTTTCTGCAACTTGGCATTACTGAGCATGCTCATTTCTCTCTCTAGAAGAGTCATATGCATTACTAAGCATGCTCCTTCTCTCTCTATAAGAGTCCTATTCATATGTTCAACAACACCATTTTGTTGAGGAGTATACAATGGGGTTTTATGTATTTTGATCCCCGCTTCTTTTCAATAATTTTCAAATTTCTTAGATGTGAACTCACTTCCATTATCTGTTCTTAAACATTTGATTGACCTCCAAGTACTCTTTTCAACCAAAACTCTAAATTACTTAAAAGCATTAAATACATCAACTTTTCCTTTTAGTACATAGATCCATATCTTTCTAGAGTAATTATCTATAAATGTTACAAAATATGACGACCCTGCACAAGTAACTTTAGGAGATGGTCCCCAAGCATCTAGATGGATATAATCAACAATACATTCACTAATATGTCTTCATGTTTTGAACTTTTGTCTACGTGATTTTCCAAAAATACAATGCTTGCAAAAATTCAAATTCAGAGATTTTAAGCTTGGAAGTAACTTATGGTCTATTTGTACCTTAATCTTCTCTCTCATATGAATTAAACGTTGATTCCATAAATGAGTAGATTCACTTGAACCTCCAAATACTACCGTTGCTTGATTTATTTTAGTCCTTCCTTCTAGATGATAAAGATTCCCGATCCTTTTAGTCTTCATAACTACTAAGATGCCTTTGAACACCTTTAGTGGTCCACCTTGAACTGTACATTTATAACCATGAGAATATAGAACTCCCAAATATATTAGGTTCTTTTTAATTTTGGTTACATGCCTCACATCTGTTAACATTCTTACAGTACCATCATACATTTAAACCCTTATATTACCAATCCTAATAATTTTACAAGAAATATAATTTCCCATAAAAACAACATCATCATCTATAGATTGGTAAGTTGAGAACCAATTTCTATGAAGACACATATGATTGGACGCACCAGAGTCTATTAACCAATAGTGATGATGATGTGAAACATTACAAGTAGATAATACCTCATCAACCATACCTGAACCTGAACTTGTTTCATACAAGTAGATAATACCTCATCAACCATACCTGAACCTGAACTTGTTTCAACTGGATTTGATTCCTTTGTGGAGGTCTTAGGATTCTTGTTTTATTTTCCAACAATCATTCTTTAGATTCCCATATTTTCCAAACAACCAACATTTTTTCTTACCCTTCTTTCCTTTTGACTTAGATCTTGATGTACCTTTCATATTTTTCCCTCTTTCCATAGATCTACCTCTAGCCACCATTGCTTTTGATGTTCAGGTTTCTTGACTGGATTTTCTCCTCATCTCCTCAGTAAAAAAAACTCCCACAACAATGTCATAATCAATGACATCTATCGAGCTTAAGCTAATTGAGGTGAATAAATGATCCCAAGACTCGAGAAATAAACACAATATTGTAACTGGATTTTCTTCATCTTCAAATTTTACATCCAACTGTCCCTTCAAGAAGATTATGGTTGTCAAGGATTTTGTCATATAAATTTTCCATCTTGCTCCATAAGCATGTTGTTGTTACCTCTCATGTGATATTAAACAAAACTTAATCTGCGAGACATAAATGAATGGTTCTGAGAACTCTTGCATCGAGATATTCTTAGTCCTTGTTTGGCATATCAACGGATTTCTTTGACCTACCCACCAATGCTTTTTGCAATCTTTGTTACACAAGAATATCCCACATCTTCAACTTCCATAGCTCATAGGTATTTTTCTAGTAGAATTTTTCCAGCTCAAAATTTAAACTCTGTACTTTTTCCGTTAACACAAACTCCCAAACCACAACTTATAAAACTAATCTTTTAATATGGAGGAACAATGGTATAGTTTCAAGGTTGAACACCAAAAAATATTAATTAAAAGGTTTAAATCCATAAAATATTTAATATATAATGTATACCTTAAAAACCTTTTAAGAAAAATAATCGTCCACCATAAAGGCGATCCACCGTAAAGGCGATCCACCGTAAAATATGTCTTGTGCATAATAAAAAAAAAATATTCGCTTTCATATCTCCATAAACATTTGCTTTCATAAACCGATGTTCTATGGTTATCGCTCCCCCACAAGGCGTAGGCACTGATGATAGATGATAAACAGGTTATCGCCCCCTTCAAGATTCTCAGGGAGTGATGATCTCCATACTATCGCTCTTATCACCCCTCCTGCACGTCATGGGGAGCGATGAGCCATGGCTATGGCGCCTCCCACAGGGCACAAGGAGAAATTATCCATAGAATTCAAGAAATCTGAAGTGTAGGACCGATTATCACCTCACTTGGACGAGATTAGGAGAGCCCAAGAAATATCGCCCCTGCAATGTTATTTTACTCCATCCTTGGTCCCTTCAACGATATTGTCCTCCGTCCCTTCAACGAAAAACTCAGCCTTGTCCTCTTTTTCTTTCTTTTGCGCTCTGATATCACTTGTTGGGAAGCTGACGTATAAAATTGATGAATAACAAAAAAGAGACAAAAACAGTCACACAAATGAACACAATAATTTACGTGGTAAAACTTTTTAAAAAAGAAACATCCACTAGGTAGTGATAAATCAGTATTTTTCGTATAAAAATGATTAATAACAAAAAAGAGACAAAAACAGTCACACAAATGAACACAATAATTTAAGTGGTAAAACTTTTTAAAAAAGAAACATCCACTAGGTAGTGATAAATCAGTATTTTTATTTTTTAAGGGAGAATTAAGAAAACCAAAATAGACTTACAACCATTCCTCACACTCATCCCACACCTTGCCTCTATGAGATTATATAAATATATAACATCTTTCAAACAGTTACATAAAACTGATCACAATAATGAGCACCTATCCATATTCTATTTTTGGTTGATTTGTTTTAACTGAAGGAAAAATAATAGGAGTCAAGAAATCTTCCCATATCCAATCCGTGGGAAATTAGTTGGCACCTTTCAACAAAGGTGACTATCAACAACAAGTATCCTTTGCCCAAGATTGATGAGTTATTTGATCAGTTAAAAAAAATAAGTTTTTATGACAAAATTGAACCTCCAATCGAAAAATCACCAAAAATCACCAAATGAGGGAGAAACAAGAGACTTTGGAATACATCATTAGAAACAAAACATGGTTTGTGTAAATGATTGGTTATGGATTTTGGATTATGCAATACACCCAAAAATTTCATGTATTTGATGAATGATACTACACCCATTTATAGGTTCTTTTGTAATTGCATATTTGGTTGACGTACCAATATTCAGTGCTCCTTGGAAAGAGGAGCATCTCACATATGAAATATGTACTGGAAACACTTAAGAAGTAGTAGTTTATTTTTGATATGTGTGAGTTTGGAAAATAGTCATTGGTGTACCTTGGACATGTTATTGGTGGAGGAGGTTTGAAGGTTGATGCAGCCAAAACTTGAAGCCATTAGTATGTGGCTTACTCTTACAAGTGTGATTGAAGAAAAAAGTTTCGCAAGTGCAACTCAATATGTGAGGAAGTTCATTTCAATTTTTTAGTAGGAAATACACCACTACAAAAAAGGGGAGAGTTTCATTGGGAAAACAAAAATAGTTATTTTGAATAATTTAATAGAAAAATCAGTCATGCACAATGTTGAGCATGCCAAATTTGCATCAGCCTATATTGATTTAAATTGATCAAGTATGTGTGCTATGGAAGAATTATTTAACTAAGGGGGGAGAACAATGTGCTACCATTTCGATTTGTTCTATGGGACAATACTAAACTACCTATTGGTGAGAAGTGACTATTTTCCATGGTTCAAGAAATAAAGAAATGGAAAATCTATCTCATGTGGAAGGAAATCATAATCCATAGTGACCACCAACCATTGTAATATTTTCATATTCAAGGAAAAATGTAGTAGATAATGCATTATTAATGGATGCGATTTTTGTAACAATTCCACATAATTATGAAATATAAGAAATGTGTAATGAACAAACTGGTTAGCATGCTTTCAAGGCCACCTGTGCAAAATATTGCAACCATAGGAGTTATTACTTTGCTTGAGCCATTCACATATGAAATTCGAGTAAAGATTACATGGAGAAAACTCATTTTGGAGATGTCTTTTAGCACCCAAAGGAGAAAAAAATTGTTGATCTAGATGAAAATTAATATCACATTCAAGATGAGATACTCTACAAGTTGAGTAAGTTGTGTATACCAATGGGAAGTAAAAATAAATTGACAAGGGAAGCCCATACTTCTCGAATTGATAGACATTTGAGTGTTGGGAAGATCATTCTAAATTTATAAAGGTATGTTTATTGGCCTAATATACATGAACATTTTTCCAAATTTATCACACAAGAACATGTTTCCAAATTTATCATAATTGTAGTGTATGTTACAACAGTTAGTAAGCCAAATAATAAGAAACTTGACCATACATTCCATTAGTGGTACCCATAATACCTTGGGAAAATATCTTTATGGATTTTGTTGGATTTTTTCCCATGTGGGGGAGAAGACATGATTACCTATTTATTATTGTGGACCATTTTAACAAGATTTATGTGCTTACTCCATGAAAAGAGACTATCTTAGCTCATGAAGAAACTGACTTCTTATTTTCCACTATATGGGTACATTTTGTTTTTCCAAGTTCAATAGTGTCTGATCAAGACTAGACTATTGATTTTTGATACATGTTGGACAACATCATGGGAAAGGATGGATATAAAGATGAATATTTCTACTAAATTTCTCCCTTATACTAATTGATAGATTGGAGTTGTGAACATAAGTTTTTGTCCAAATGTTGATAGGATATAACATCAAGAATCCAAATGCATGGGATGATGAAATTCCTTATATGTATTGGGGTTTATAAAAATGATTATATAGTAAAAAATAGGGATATCGAGTAAAAATAAAGAGTTTTTCATTAGAAAGATATATTGGGAGGGGGTTTTACAAAAATATTTTGGGAGATATATCAATATTTAGTGAGATTAGGGGTATTTTTTAGTGTCCCATGAACACAGACACTATGTAACAACTTCATTGAGTAAAGGTGTCGTGGGATGAACAAGTAGTTTATATTTAATATTCTTACAACAAGGATATTTTTCTTCCACCTAGAAATCTCCCTTTGAGACCCATTTTGGTTATTTTCCACCCTCACCTTTTGATTTTGTTTATGGAGATTAGAAGAAAGAAATTTAGAAAATTTTAGAGAATCAAAACAAAGTTGAAATGTTCATAGAGAATATTAGACTAGTTCATTTGAAAGTGTAGGATTATGTAGAGAAGAATCAATGGAAGTACAAGCTCAAACATGACCATCATAAGATTGGTCATGTTAGTTGTGGAGCCTGATTATCTTCCTGATTTAGAGGTCTTTTACTT
>CBVK0100042799.1:0-15370 GCA_900067695.1 Picea abies | reverse complement strand
AAAATGGTCAAAAGTAAACTACAGGGTGGTACCCAAAAGGAAATAGTCGCAAAACTTTTAGGGTGTGTTGAGCACTCAACACAACCTTAGAAATGATGTGACCTAAGAGTTTCCATTCCTCCACTCTGAATATAGTCTTTTTTGGGTTCAAGGATATCCCATACTTTTTGCATATTTAAAAAAATTGGGTGAGACGTGCAATATGATCATCACTGTCCTTGGAGTAAGTAGTAACATCATCTAGGTACACCACTACACATTTTTTAATTAACCCTTGAAATTCCACATCCATGGATCTTTAGAAAGTATATCCCACATTGATTAGCCCAAATGGCATGTGTTTGTAGGAAAATGTTCCCCATTTAGATTAGAAGGTTATTTTCAATATATCCTCCTTTGATACTAACACCTGGTTCTATCCTTAGAATCCATCCAGAAGTGATAAAATTTGTGCTCCCGATATGGTCTACAAAATTTGTTTCATAGAGGGAATAGGGTAGTTATATTTTGTTGAAGCCCTATTCAAATTTGTGAAGTCTACACATAAGAGAATTTCCCTGGAATTTTTCTTAACAGGTACCAGATTGGATACCCATGCTGACTTCCTTACTTGGAATATTATCTTTGCATCTAATAGTTTTTTAAGTTCTTTCTGCATCAAGGGTTCCAAATATGGATGGAATGTTTGAATATTTTGTTGGAAAGGATTGACCTTAGGTATTAACAAGATAGCATGTTGAATGATCCTGGTGTCATACATTTTAAAATCCTGATAAGACCATGCAAACACATCCTTATACTCTTTGAACAATATTAGGTAGGCCTTATTTTCCCCAGGTGACAATGATCTCTTGAGGTTGATTTTTTGGGGATTATTAGTAGTTCCTATATTTATGACTTCATAGGATGGACATGAACTGTTGGTTTTGATATTTTTTGGTTTTTAAATTTCTCTTGTAAGTCAAATAGGTTATCAAGACTGACTACTCCTCGAGGCATAGTGTGGAGTTGAGGTTGGGTTAGGTTACTTCCTTTTGTTGGGTTAGGGTATTGATTATCGTACTCTACTATAATTTTTTGAAAAACTTCATCATCAATAGCCAAGTCTCTAAAACAAATTTCATTAGTCAAAAAGGATATAATTTTTTCTCTCCTTCAAATACCCTCCAGTTAGAAATGTTATCTGGGACCGAAGTTTTGTATAATAATTCTATGGAAAATGTCGAGGCTTCATAATCCTCTAAGGAGACAACCTTGAAGCTGTTGTGGCCAAATAAATGACCAACTTATTTTTGGATCGAGATATGGTTGTGATGTTGAATGCTAGGAAATTTTCTATCAGCCTATGAACTTTGTACTGATAGTTCATCAAATGGGGGGATTTGCAATGGATAGTGTTCTTGACCTATTGGATGATAATTTCCAAATCCCTGAAGACAACAGTTCCTTGATGTTTAAATCAATATATTTCTTAAGTCCTTGAACCAATGGCTCATATTCAACAATGTTGTTTGTGCATTCGAATTCCAATCTATAGGACAAAAAACTACGTTTTCCTACTGGATTAATAAAAATCATCCTGCACCAACCCCTTCTTGAGATTTTGATCCATCAAAATACAGATTCTAGATTTCAGAAATAAATTTTAGAACTCTCTTGTACCATTCCACCTTTGGAATTGGCTTTTTAGTGTTCTCGGATTGATCATGGAGATTTTGTTTAGAATTATTATATTGCTCAATTATTTCAAGGTTGTCATGAAGTGATAAATCTAACTTCTGGGAGAGAAATACATTGGACACACATGGCGATAAATTATCGAAATCATAATCACATGAATAATTCCCTAAAATGGGGAATTCAAGAGAGGAAGGTTCATTAGGGGCTTCCAAGTCTGTAACAGTATGCTTCAAATATTTTTCTCGGTTGATCTTGATCATGTTGAGATTTCCATTTAATGGTAACCATAAGTGGGACCAATATATACTGAAATATCCATGTAATGTTTCAGACCAGTCTTTACTTAATAGAATCCCATAGGCCTCGAAAATGTTTACAATTATGATTTCTATGACCTAATGAAATTTTGGGTTATTGGCAATCCAAATCATAAGGTTGTTTAACTCCACAATAAATTTAACCTAATTTCTATCTAATTGAATGATATGTGTTTCACTTTTTGTAGGGGTAGCATTTGGCTTCTTTCACATTGAAAGAGGAATAAAATTTGAGGAAGCACCAGAGTCAACCAAACAATTATGCAATTTGCTATTATAAATTTCAAAGGTTAAAAAGAAAGTTTAGATAGATGATCGAGGCTTCTTATCAGCCATCATTGTATTCATGTTAGGCCTATGGATCTCCTAAAAATAATCATTTACCCAATATTGAATTTGGGATTGGATTTAACATGAGTTTGTCGTCCTCATCCAGGTATGGAAACACTAAATCTTTCTGTTGAGGAATTCTACACAAGTCCATCACCAAAATGTTACCTTTTAATTTCTTCAGGTCTGCTACCACGTTGTACTCTAGCTTTTTTGTTTCATGAGCTTGGAACTTTGGGAAAAATTCACTGGTGGGGTCGATTGAGCTAAAGAAACATATTTTGCAGGTCGCTTAGGAGCTTGTACAATGGCAGGTTAATTTTTCATGACTAGTGCCTTACTCCTAGTTTGGACTACCATAATTTTGATAAATTCTTCTTCTTTTGTAGGAATGTACAAAGATGATGTATAACTGACATCCCACAAAACCATAGTTGTTTTATTAGGTGGTTCACTAACCTCATTTTCTATAGTATTTGATGTATGATCATTGGGTTGCTTGGTTAGGGAAAAACCATCCAATAATTTTTTTTCCAACATATTCATAATATTCACCCATTGAGGGAAATCCCTTTCTGAATGATGTTCTTAATGGTAGTTACAATATGAATCTGAGGTGACCTCTCCCAAGTCAATGCTCAAGTTAGCAGGAGGGGGATATAGGGATTTGAAAGGTGGATTCTTTCTAAAGAAAGGTTTGTAATACCTAGGGTTTGATGTGCCTTCCCATGCATTGCTCTTCAAGTCTACAGTTTTATTGGACAACTTATTAACCATTCATTGTAAGATTTCCATATTTGCATTGTCCTTTTCAGTATTATGTTCAGTTTGTTTAACAAGCGACCATGTTAACAAAAGTCCTTGTCTAGGTGGCTATTGTGTTCCTTTCTTTGATAAATAAATATCATTATATTTACAACCTTTCATTTGAAATTCAATAATTTTTTCTTCCTCAAAGTTCTCGGAAATTTTAGGTTTAGCGACCCTCTTAATGAACATGGAGATAGAGGCTAGTAATGCATTAACATACACATCAATTTGCAATTCTTGGGTGGCTCGAGCATCTAGTCAAAACTTGTTGAGGATAGTTATGAAACGTTGATTAAAGTCTTTGAATTTCTACTTGGGGCCCATGGTGGTGGCAAAAAGTCGAGCCATCAGAGCCCCAAATTTATCTAGAAAGTCTTTTTTTCAACAAATTTATCTAGAAAGTATTTCTAAAACTTTGTGCAACTATTAATGGATCCAACCGAGAAGTTGAAATACCACGTTGAAGTCAAGTTCTCAAATGTATAAGGGAACACTATGCATACTACATATTCATGTTGGAAGTTCATTAATCTTATCTCCAATATGAACTTCTTGATATGGTCCTTGGGCAAGCCGGAGGTTTCAGGATCAGATTTTGGAAGAAGATTCTTTGGGTGCCTAGGAAAATGATGAAATCGCCCTGGTAAGGCTAGGGAATCCATAGAAAACCATGGATTATTATTTGCAGGTTGATCATTTCCCTATGGAATTTATTCATTGTTATTTTCCATATTATACAACTCATTATCTAAATTTTTTGAATTAGAATTGGCTCCCTCATACTCAAAATTGTTTGTGCTAGAATATGTACTTACTGGTGGGGTGACAAGAGAAGTTTCATGAATGAAATTAATAGTTTGTTCAATTTCATTCAAAGAAAAGTATACCAAATCTTCAATCGTATGAACAAAGGTGTGATATGGGGTATCAACAATTGGACTTCTAGTTTGCTTCCTACTGGGGGGGGAACTAAGCTAACGATAATGCTCTGATCTATTGAGCATAATCTCTATTAATACTTATGAACACATTTATTTTTTCATGAGGGATCACATAAGGTATGGTTGGGTGAAGGTATGAGTCATCTTCAATGTGCGATGACTTACTTGTAGTGGGGGTACCTTCAATCTTAAGTTTGTCTTGAGAAGGACTAGCCATGCATGTGGGTTGTTTTGAATATGTAGGCTATTTGAGATAAGCTTCTATTTAAGGAACTATTTTGACTAGCCATGCATTTGTTTAGGCCCTCCTTCTAGTGCCAATTCTCTTAAGGGGTCAAAATTACCTTAAAATCAATAGTAGGAATAATGTCTAGAGATGAGGCCTAATTAGAATCTTCCCTATTTGGGGTAGCATGATTCTCTGAATTGATATTTCGACAAGTTTCGATGGGATTTACTATGTTATAGGATGGATCTTTATAGATTTTTTTTTGTTTCTTTATAAGTTCATTTATTAAGTATTTGATGATTGAATTCTTAAGAAGGTTGGGTTTAGGTTAACCTCTTACCAGAAAACATGTAAATGACAACTCTCTTCAATCAATATCAAACAATAATATTATCTTATTGATAAAGTAACAAAAATCATCTAGGAAAATAAATATATATGCAAAAACGATAGATAACTGGAAATAAGTATAGTCTCTCTATAACACATAACTTCATAACACCATCGTATTCATGCCAATGTATATTTAGTGACTGCAATGATTCAATATAACTTAAACACAATTACTATCTTACTAAATCACTTGTAGTAGACAACAATAAAGAAGAACATTCCACAAATTATTCTACTCCACAAGTTTTGGCAAATGTTGTCTTCGACTCTACATGAGATTATGGATTAAACTTTGAAAATAATTCTTCATATGATTCCTTAACTATTACAAAACTGTTGACCTTCAAAATGAGGCTGACCTATTTATTTATACGAAAACCCCCATTCAAAAATATCAACAACATTTTTTTAATGAAAGAAAACAAAACATGAAGTGGTTCATATCCACTTGAAAACCATCAAAGAGCTTCAGTTATCTCATAGGGTTCTCCTTGTCATACTCGTACCACTGGGAGAACATATCCTCATAGGTATGCATGTATGGAAATCAATGTTTATCCATCGTCTTGTCGAGCTTATCCTTAATTTCCATTACCCTATCTCTGAATTGATCTATCTCAGAGATTAGTTGGCGTAGGGCCCACGCTACTCCTATCGGTCTGTTGGAGTCTCTCTTCACCTGTCCCTTTTCAAGCATTCGAAATTCCTGAATATTCACTTTAAATTATGCATCGAGCTTTATGACCTATCAGACTATAATGTAAAGGTCAACAAAGTCATTAGGAAATTTAAATTCTGGGAATTGAAGGTCTATCATTCTTTGGTTTATGTTGTTCCAATTCTCGATACAATCCTCCCATATTTACCGCATTTTCTATTGTGGTTATATTACCAATTGTACCCAATATTTTGCCTCTATCCTGAACCTGAATAAGCTCTCATCTGCAAGCATCCTAATTCCCATCTCATTGTTTCCTTATATTCTACAAGGCCCAACAAAGTATCCTCTTTATAGCTTACAATCATGGTCATTAAAATGTCCTTATTCGATTTGAACTGAATATAAATATCCCCAAATTCAATTCTCATGAACCTAACCACTTGGGTGGTGTCTTGATAGTATTCCACCTAATGCTTGAGATGCACCAAATCTGCTCTCATATAATCGAATTATCATTCATCTTCTCTCTCCCTATCTATAGTGGCACTATATATAACCATAATTTCCCTTAATAACTCACTTACCCTAGATTTTTCTGTGTCCAACAAGGTTTCTTTTGTGATGATCATTACTACACTCTCTAAAGTCAGTCTCTTGTTTTTCCCAATTCTCTTCATAATCAATTGTCTTTTCCTATCATAAGAAATGGCTTGAACATCCGCTACCTCATCCACCAGCTTCAGGATTGGTTGGTCCCCCCATGAGATATCATTTTCTAAACTTCCTGGTGTATGAAAATGTTCAAGTATCATCTCTTTTCCTTTGTTGATTCCCAACTTCCTATGACTAGTTCCTTCATATTGTTCTTGTGTCATTTGAGACTTTTGAGGGGCTCCTCTTGATCCAATTCCTATCCTGATAGATGGATATGTAATTTGTTTTTTTCTTGGGGAATTTTCCATGATCCCTACTATTGTGTTTTCTGTTAGGATTACTGACCCTCAGAGTGTAGAATGTGTTTAAGACTCTATTGTGATCTCCTCAAGTTCTTTGTTTCCTTTCAATCCTTCATTCTCTTCTCCCTTTCTCATGTTAACCCCTGGTGAATATTTAACATCTGGGTTTCCTTTCTCTTTTCCTTTCCCTCATGCATCACTTCTCCCAATGGTAGCTTCATTACCATTCTCATTTTTTTCTCTTGGTTCCTTGTGGCATTTGATGCTTCCTCTCTCTTTATCGAGTGGTTGTGGGGTTCAGTTTGGGGTGGAATGATCACCTTCACTTGTATTCCTCTTTGTTTCCTCTCCCAAATATTTTGGTCCTTGGGAAATTTTTGTATCTAACACCTATGCCACTTCTTCATTTATAATAGGAACTAAAGTATTTTCCTCCTCGCTGTCATTGTCATATATTGAGATCAGGTCAGTAATGATAGGAGATACTTGTCCTAGGACATCCTGAAAAACCACTGGCTCAGTTCCTAGTCCTCCTATCAATGTTCACTTTGAAGTATGTTGTGTATTGTATTCCTCCATTGAGGTGTTCTCTGGGGCCTCTAACTCCTCCTCTCTTTTGAGTGTGACTGGAGTTATTACCACATATGCTACTTTTGACACTATAACAATTTCCCTTTGCAATTGAATCATCCTTTCAGCTTCCTCTAAGATCCTTTATGCCTATGACCTATCCATTTTCTTCTCTATACCTTCCTGTTGATCTTGTTCCACTACTACTTCCCCTATTGTCTTCTCTATAAAGTCTAATTATTCATTCCCAAAGAGGGCCATGAACCTGACTAGGTCTAGTTTTTCTTTTCTCTGCAAAACTTCATCCCAGTTCACGACATTCTCTATGAATATTTCATCCTCAAAATCCTCATGTGAGTACAACCAATGAGACACCACTTGATTAGCATGTTCAACCACCAGTGTCCTAGGGTCATGCTTCCTGCATCTCCTGATAAAGAAACTATACTCTATTTTACTCTGGGATTCTTATCTCGCCTATGTGGTATCCTTCACGAAATGGTAACCCACATAAAATCCATAGGGAATAAATATCCTTTTCGTATCCTTTCATGAAGATGGATTGAACTCTTGCAGTATGGTATGGTAGAAAATTTATACTATCACCATCTTATCGGGTACATGGATTGGAAATATGTGTGTGGTTCTCCGATGGATCCAAAAAATATTGTATATCTTATTTTTTCCTCTAAGTACCGATGCCCAATCTTGGCTATTACTTTCTTTGCTGCTTCTGAGAGTCTTGGGCAGCTCTGTTTAAAAATTAAGGAATACACTCGACATATGAAACCATCACAAATTAAAGCAATTGATCTTTTGTACTTGTTCTCCCATAAGATGATAAAATAAAAATGTACAGGAAATTCAGAAATATTCCATCTTATGCTCAAACCAGGGAATAAATTCCTAGCGCATATCACATTGAGGAGATAAGATGCCATGTAGAATGCACGGGTTTCTCTTGTTTTTGGGTTTTGTGCTTCCTCTATCTTGGTGCTCAATTGTTTTGAGATAATAGATCCACAGTTAAAGGTGCTTCGAGATGTAGCTATTGTATAAGATAAAGGAATATAAGCCTCATAGAACCTGGATAAATCCTTTTCTCCATATAAATGACAGATCAAGGCCATTAGGAATATGTAAGGTTCTTGAAGGTTCAATGTGTTGTATCATCTTGAGGCCTCATTCAAAAATTTAGTATCCTACCTCCACCAGGATGCCAGAAATTGACTGGTGTTAACAAAACAATCCTTGTTCAACTTTACTTTGGCATCCTTGATTTTATAATATGCGCTTACCTCTATCAACAAAAAGACATCGATACACTCTTCATGTTTGTTATTTAACATGAATTTCTCTGCATTGACATGATGAATGATCTACTCTAGAATTTCAACACATGGTAAAACCAATGTCCTGTCCTCCACCATATATGACAAACAACTCCTAATGTTTTGGAATATCCAATCATCCAATTTCTTCACCATCGGGTCACTGTGAGGTGTAAATTCTGGGAAATCTTTATAATGGATTTTTTTGTATAAATCAAGCCATGAAGGTAGGATTACCTTGGATGCGGTGTTATTGTCTATATATTTGAAGAGTGGAGGTGGGTTTTCTCGCTTTTTTTGCGACATTTTGATCACCAACTCTGCTTTCGGGAAAAATCCAACTTCTTAGTAGCTGAGTTGGATGTTCTCTAACTTGCTCAATTCCTCCTTTCGAGGTTTTTGGTGACCGACGAGTCATTGGTCGTCTAGGCTACATATTTTTTGAAAATGAAACAATTTAACTCAGTATTCCCTAAATCACATAATATCAGAGAAAACCATGACAAATATCTGTGCGCAAATATTTTCCAGAGTCGAATACTCACCAGTCTGGAGCCTTGCGAAAAACACAAAACAACTCAATTCCTAAGCGACATTGGATCAATCATGAGTTATTGAACATACAATCAAACAATTATGTACAAATTATGAAACCATTCAAATACATTCGAATAAATAACAATTTTTCCTTACATCAGAAATCATCAAGTTTTAGTATAGGGAATCTATTGTAGATTTTTATTAATTCCATCTAATGTCCATACTAGTTTTCAGAGTAAAATATATGTGCAAATCGATGACACAAAGGGATGTTGTAATGATCCATTGGGGATTTCAAACGATCATCAATTGGTGAACCACATTTGAGATCAAGAGTCAGGCATTTGAACTATTTGAGGCTTTTGGGGCCAACCTCTGTCTAAATCACCAATTTCAATAGAGATGAGAACATCACACTTTCGCGCATGTGGTTGGATTAGGATATCGACGTGGCAACTATTAACCATCCGAACACATAGGGATGCATGAAAATCAAATATATAAATATGGACAATCCTGATGATTTCATATTTTTTCGGCAAGACCCAATGAAGGACTCAGATTCGTTATAAAAAATCCCTTGATTGGGCATCGATGGGTAGGAGGGCATACAATACAGGACATTTTTTTTTGTCTTCTTTATCGACCAACACCAATGTCTATAGGTGTTCGATGCTAACCTGGTTATCTGAATGTTTTCCTTTGTTCAACACTAGGCATCGATTCCAAATGTTAATCAACATCGAAGACTACCTCTTAGACTTAACGTTGGGTGTTAGTCAGTTGACATCATCGACACTCAATGTTGATCAATGTCAACACTTCCACAAGTGAGCAGTGACCTTACACAACTGGTACTTGAATCGATCAAAACCTGATGTTAATTGGCATCGACATTATCGAGAATGTTCTTCATTTATTGACACATGGATTGAATCATCCAATGCCCGATGTTAGTCAACATAAACGCTTTAGAGAAACACCCATCGAGTATCAAAGAAAATTTCTTTTAGCAATGATTTTGAATATTTTCTTGGAGAACTTACTAAGTGTCTTATGTTTTTGGATTTTATGCAAAAGAAAATGAGGTTTTGTTTAGTTTTATTTTTATTTTTGGATTTTCTTGATTTTTATATGTAAGTCAAACCGTAAGAACAACAAATAATCTCATCAAAATAGTAAAGATGAAACTTATGTAGAATCAAAGGAAATAGTGCAAACGACAAAAGATGACGTGTGAGACATGGCCAATGATCTCAAAACCCATCGAATGTATCTGATAATGTGATTATTTTCATTGATTACCTAAGATAATACAGATTGTTCATGCCAAATGATATTTTGATCCTTATGATGACTTTCCCATGCAAAAAAATCCATTAAAATATGGCCTTATCCATATTTGAATGATTTGAGTACATGTGGCACCCTCATATTGGATACTGCTCAAAATTGACAAAACACATGAAAATTTGGATGACATCATCAAGGTACAACAAACACATGGCAGGTAAGGATTGGTTGATGTGGCTGCCTATGTGGCACCTCTATCATAGTTAGATGGCATTGGTCTGGCCCATCTGTCTCTTAGTTAGAAACAACCATGTCTAGGTTCTTGCATGTAATAGTGTGAATATTCCTTGGCTTCTTGTCATGTATATGGCCACACAAATATCAAGGTGGGATAAAGAGTTTTCATGAGTGGTCCACGTCGTTGTCCACTTAAGTGCTAAGTCAATACATGACAAAACAGTTTCCAAGATATCGTAGGTGGTATCACATGCCTAGGAGCTCTCTTTCCCCTCAGATAAGAGTGATGTGAAACCAATAAAAATTGGCAACATATATCAACTCAAAACCAATATCACATTCCCAAGTCTCGTTAAAGGACAAATAAGTTACGGATGTAATATTTGTTGTTCACCATAGATCTTGGGATAATATATGCTCTTAGCTGTGGACCATCTATCTCATTCCTTTGATGACACACATTGTAATTTTAATTTTTATCCCTTAGTCACAGTCCTTGGTCATTAGTATAATCCCTCATGCTAGCACATGACACCATTTACATGTATTTTCAGGCCCCCCGAGACTCTCGGTAAGCATGTTTTTCTCAATTAAGCCTTATTTCTTCATTTAATGTCCCTTTTTCCTTGAATTAATCATTGGTAAGATAATTTTTTCTCCTTTATCAGGTCCTAGTTAGTCTCTTCACTTGATAAAGACACATATCAAGGTTGTGAATATTCCTAATTACACAGTGCCAATAAGAATTTCGAACCTGTACTAACATTGGCTCCAACAGGGACAACCGATCCTTGTGATGTGTTGAGAATAATAGACTAATTGCCTTATCTATTGGGCTATGGAGTCTAAGATTATAACCTGTAATTCACCTGTTTATTCTATGATAGGATATATCATCCTCCATATTCTATGATAGGATATATCATCCTCCAAGATCAACAACTTAACATAATGACCTCAAATTTATTTGAACAGAAATCAAAATTACACAAATTTGAAAAAACCGAATTAACAAAAATAATTAAAGAAAGGATACTAAACTAATATTGTACAAGTAGGATAAAATTAGATCTCAATATTGCACAAAATGATTTTGAAATTTCCCATTTACAAGAGCTCCTAATATATCACCATCAAGATAGGCTAGCTCATAAGTGTTGTTGTCCTGGACTGCAATAATTTGAATAGGTCCCATCCAAAGGTTATCAAAATTTCCATGCTTTCCTTTGGCCTCTCTTTTACATCCCATTTTAAAACCAGATATCCAACATCAAAATTTCTTTCTTTATCTCTCTTTTCAAATACCTTCTTCATCCTTTATTGATGTTCTTTTGATTTAACCAATACAGATTCCCTCTTTTATTGAACTTCTATGCGATTATGAATTCTTCTCTAAACATTTTTTGGTTCTTCTTCTTCATCATGTAGTAATTCCATCACCGATAGACCTATATGAATAGGAAAAAAAATATATCTCCCATACATCAATTGGAAAGGAGAGGTTCCAATGGATAGTTTTGTACTTATTCTATCAGCCCATAAAGCATACTTGATATGCGAATCCTATGATTTCTTGTTCTGTGATAGAATGTTATTGATGATTCTAATTAGACTTTTATTTGATGACTCTACTAAGTCATTTCCTTGTGGATAATATACAATTGAATGTCCATGTTCAATATTGTAGTCTTGAAAAACCTATAGTAGCGGAGCAAATTTGAATGCTTGCACATTATCAATGATGATCTTTCTAGGAAAACCAAATATGGCCAAAATATTCTCTTCAAGGAATTTTATGATAACTGAATCAGTGAAAACCCTTGTAGGAATAGCCTCAACCCATTTTGTAAAATAGTATGTTATTGCCAGTATCCACTTATGTTTTGTACATTGGGTTCAACGCTTCTCATGAGTTTCGCGACATGGGTTAACCCCCTCTCGTAGATCCTAACTTCGAGGATTGTGGGGGAGACTTGATTTGGATTTAAGAAAATAACGAAATGAAACACGGACCTATAACATTAATATAGAGATAAAGTGAAAAATAACAGAGATACAGTGAAACTTAACTTCTATTTAATAAACAATTATGTTGAAATTGTAAAAAATAGAATGAAACAGTCTTGCTCGAATGGTGGTAGCTAATATCTGAGAAGAAATCTAGAGGCTATGGGAATTCACCTAAGCACATTACAATGATTCATCCAAGAATTTTTAGGATTAAAAAGTAATCGAAAAACCCTATACATCCAAAAAATTAACCCTAGAATATGAAGCACCAAAATTCATGTGGGCCCTGATGGGGTAAGTTTGTACATCAACTTCCTGGGGTCATAACTTTTGCATACAAACTCTGTTTTAGGTGCACGATATCCAATTGGAAAGTTCTATCCAAGGAATACACATGTTTCCATCACAATGTGACTTTGTCTACAATGTGTCTATGGCAGGACCAAAAAACGTTGTTTAAGGCCTCAAAATGGCCACATAAGTTTAGGACCCGAAAAGCTAGAAAAAAACTTCCAATATGAAAACTCTATGTGAGCCAATTGAAAGAGGTGGGTGGCCACCAATATCCACTTGGATAATTCCTCCCCCCTTAGGAAACAATGGTCTCCATTGCATTGACTTCCCCCGTCAAATGAAGAAATTTCTACTGAATTTGGCCTCAAGTGAGCCACTTTCCTTGGTGCAAAAGCTTCCCTTCTTTAACAACATGATAAAGATGAAGCTTTTGTTGGTGATTTACCTTGACCCATGTGTCCATGATATGATCAGTGGATTCCTTTTCCATGCATTCATGGTTGAGCTTTATTAGTGTCAATTGTTCTGCTATCTCTGAGGTGTCCAATAATGGTGGAAAGTATGGCTGAAGGAGGTCTACATTAAACACTAGGTGTAAGCCAAGGAAGGGGGAAATGTTGAGCTCAAAATGATTGTCACCCATAGCCTTGGTGATGGTGTAAGTTCCATGGTGGAGTGGATTAATCTTTCGATGGGGTCTTGTAAGGAATTCTTTATACAAATGCAACCAAACTTTATCTCCCACCTGAAACGTGTGTGGCACCTAGTGTTGATCATGGTGTTGATTTTACTTGGCATTGGACTTCTACAAAATATCTTGAACTTGTTGGAACATGTGTTGGATTCGTTCAATGAACCGGGTGGTTTTGTCGGCTTTGGTTTGAGCATGTGACGATTCTTCCTATGTGGACACAAGGGGTAGTGCAACATCCATGGGACCTAATGGATGAAATCCCAACCCCAACTGAAAGGGGTTTTGGTTGGTTGAGCTATGTATGGCTATGATGTAACTATGTTGAACATAGGTAAGATTCTCATCCCATGTGCGAAGGTGCTTGGAATTATACATGCACAAGATATGCATGATTATCCTCTTGATGACCTCAATTTGGCCATCCGTTTGGGGGTGGAAGGTAGTGTATTTGGTGAGCTTGATGTCCAGCTGTGACCATTGGCTTGACCAAAATGTGATGAGGAAAATTTTTTATCGATCCGATACTATGGTGTGTGGTATCCCAAAATGTACCTTTTGGATTATTGGGAGGATGTGTGAATCAATAATAGTGATTTTTAATCATTTTTAACCATAGTGTATATAAATTTTGTTAGCCTTATGATCAGTTAACCAATATCATTCAAAAAGTGAGGAATAAATAAATCATGAACAATGAGCAATCATACACATACACAGTACACTAATACTTTTACTTGGAAACCCAATGCGGGAGAAAAATACATAATGATTTTTCTTATATGTCTTTAATAAGTACATTCATTGGAAGCACCAAATTCCTTTGTTTTCTAGCTCCAACCCCCTATATTCTCAGGCTACAACTTGAGGGAAGCTCCAAATCCCTAATTCTATGGCTCAAAAAAGAAGGAGGCTACAAACCCCTATGTTCTCTACCTACAACCAGAAGGTGGCTACAACCATATATCCTTTCCCCATCCAACCTCCCTGAAGTATAAGTGCCAAATGTAGATGATCTATCACTATCACTAAATCAAATAAACTATAGTTGTCATTGTCACAACCTGTTACTGTCAATATTGTCATTGAAATCTTGTCACAACATGTACCAATATTCTTCAAAATATTTCTTGCAGGTCTGCAACCAATCTATTCTGCAACACATAGATGTTCGTTCCTTTCTGTACTGCAACTTGCGGATGTATGTGCCTCTGTTTTCTGCAACTCGTGGGCTATCACAATGCTCTTCTAGTATCACTAATATTGTCTTTGTCACTCTCTATGTGTCACTATCTCAGCCTCGGTCATTGTCTGATCTCTCTGTATCTGCTCACAAACCGACTGATATGATAGAAAAAAATACTCATCCAATATCCAAGTAGATCTAACACAACCAAGTACTAGGTTCATACATATGTTTCATTGATCTTGTGTAATATAAGAAACCCTTACATTCACCATACATAAAACCCTCATTGTTATGCAATTACAACCTGTACTGATAACAATATGTATCAACCATAGAATCTCAACCATACTCCAAATAACACAAGGTATGTCTTACCAAGATGCTCAATGAAGTGTCCCAACAAAAAACAACCAATACAATAGTGTTGTATCTCTGTATATATGTCTTATACATAATATACCATACACCCAATAGTCCCTCAAGGGAAAAAATCTCAATATCCCATGGCCATACCCCAAGATTCACCAAATATCTACTTAGGATAAGCATATAGCATACCTTTTGTTACTGTAGATATCTATATTGTACCTTCTCACGGTTAGTCCTTCCTATAGACTCTTCTCAGCTATGAAACTTCTTGCTGATGATAGATCTGATCTTCCTTTTCTTTAGCTTTGGTAGCACATCCACTCTCTTTCTTCAGTAAACTCACAAATGTTTGTGCTTTGTCCCACAATGATTGATGGATACCCGCATCCTTCTAGCTCTGCAACTCATGGATGTCTTCAGTAAAAACCTAGTTCGGAAACCAAAGTCTCGATCCTTCGAATTCTGCAACTTCTCTATTCACTGAACATCACTGCTTCAGACTCACTGCTTCATATTTTTTAATAATACA
>CBVK0100042798.1:0-17292 GCA_900067695.1 Picea abies | reverse complement strand
TACATTACCCACTTGCAACCACTTTACCATAAATAGAAAACTCACAACTTCTTGTTGCAACTAATTTATTTTTAATTGTTTTCTTATTGCAACAAATTTACCCATTATTAAATCCTAGTTACAACCACTTTAACTAGTAAACTTCTTCTAGGAGCTTCTAGAATAATTGACTTCTTTGACCTTATATGGGCTTCTAGATAACTCATGAGGGTTCTCCAACTTCATTAATCCATATCTCCTCAACCGTGAGGAACTATGTGTCATACCACATATCATCGAAAACAACATGACATGTACTATCCATCTCTGATAGTATTTCCTGCAAATTCATTGATCTTCATTACATTATTCCTCAGAAAACCATGGGCTCGTTATCCACACCTATGGGGCTACCGAAATTTGCTACTAGACTTGCTTAAAGGGTGGACATCAATGAAAACCAACCCAATTAATCAAATATCTCCCCATTTTGCATTGATGACAACACTATGATGCAACACTAAAGGAAATGGCACTCATGGTCCCCCTGTGACCATCGAACCATATCTCCTCTTGAAATCATGCCTCTGTGCTTTCTGTTCATGCATCTGATTAATCTCTCCCCCTTTGCCATCAATGGCAAAGGGTAACATCCCTCTGTGGATTTTCCCCCTTACTGAAATATCCTTGGGGTCTCTCCCCCTAAATGAACTATCCTCTATATTCTTCATGGTGCTTCCTCATTTAAATATATGGCATATAATAAAAGAATTCAAAATTTATTGAGGAGAAGAAACTAGTCTGAGTTTCTGGCGAAGATACTTAAAAGCTTCTCTTGGAAGTCGTTTTGTAAATATATCTACAATATTATATTTTATCCCAACATACTCAACTCTAATGTTCTTCTCTGCAACCTGTTCCCATAGAAAATGAAACTTGATCGGGATGTGTCTCGTCTTGGAGTGCATCACTGAATTCTTAAGATACTAAAGGTGCTTGTGTTATTACAAAACATTCGAATAGGCTCATCATACTCCACCTGTATATCTTTCAATGTTTGTTTCATCCATAGGACCCATGTACAACATATTGCTATTGCAATATACTATAATTTGAATATATACAATGATATTGATGACTATTTCTTGCTTATCCAAGGTACCAAACACTCACCCAAGTAGAAAGCTACTCCACTTGTACTTCTTCAATCATCAATGCAACCTTCCCAATCTGCATCTGTGTAGGAAACAAATGATAGATCCTTCCTTTTTGGATACCATAATCCAAGATCTTCTATACCCTTGAGATATCTGAATATCCTCTTTACTTCTATTAACACTTAAATCTTCATGTCCAAATTGTGTCGTGTTGCAAGAATGTCATCATTCTTGTAGCATGTGAAAAACATCAGCCTGTTAGCATTTGTATAAATTTCTTATCCTTTTAAAACTTCCAAAACTTCCATTATAGTATTTTGCATGTATTTTTCCCTTTATCCTATGGTTTCTCTACCAAAGTCTCACCTTTCTCCTTGATATCTTCATTATATCCGAAAATACCAAGTTTCCCTTGCCATTTTAAAATCAAGCTATATGTTTTAGAAGTAAAAATACATTTTTTTTTATATATATTTTTGTTTAAAAGTTTGGTTATGTAAAATTTTTGGGTCTTTGGTCATTTCCATGATGAATTCAAACTCAGAACGATCCTCCAAGTGTCAAAGTGTATCAATATGGGCTCTAATACACAAAGCACCCAAGCACTAAACAGAAAGGGAGCCCACAACAGTCGTGCACCACACATCGAGAATGGTCGAGAACATTGGTATATATAAACATTCAAGATATTCTGGCTCTTGTACATGTGGGAAACATAGTGTCAAGATGTCCATACATCCTAAGAAAATAACATAGGTGCCAAAGCCATGGGATTCCAGTCAAAGTACCAATCCAACAGATGGAGCTATTCAGATATTACCGCAGATCATTCTACAAAATATCAAGATATTTTAGGGTATATTGTTATGATAAGGACATGCACAGTCCAGTGGGAAAAAGAAGAAAAGTTGAACTGAAATCCATGTGACTATCGCCAAGTGGATATCACGGTTCCATCTCATTTAACTGGATAAATAATCACTCCCAAATCATAGGAATTTTGTAAGCCCAAGATTGTGGAAGAGAAACCCTATCCCATCAAGATGAAGCCTAAACAAATAAATCACAAGATCTCAGTGACCATTGAGAAGATTGCACCAGACCACAGTCTCAGGGTATGATATATTGGGGTGATTTTCCCAACAAGAATGCACCATAATATAGTCTTTTTAAGCTATGCTATTAGTAATCTGTAATAAAGGATATAACGACAACAGAAGGAAATGATCACACTGGGTGCTAAAGGAGAGAGATCACTCATCAAAATCCATGAGGAGAACCAACAACCCTTATGATGCCACATTACAAGTCAATCAGATCATATGAAGATTTGTTGAGGATATGATAATCACTAGCAACACTGAAACTTTGCATCATCAAATTGCAAGATGATGAGTGTTATCTCATAAACACTAACCAACGCAACTAGATCCCTATCAATTCGTTCACAAATTGATACTTCTTATTGCACGTCAATTTCCATGCTTTCGATGATCTCAATGACAACAAATCATGGAATCTTCTCATAATATAAATACTGAATGGTGATATCTCTATGTATGCCAACATAACTTGGTGATCTGTCGATCCATGATCCATTGGATCGTTCAGCTGAGAAAGGGATTAAAAAACCACAATTGCGCCATCAAATTTTGAGGATATTGTTAGCTCTAGACGTCACCCTCAGACTGCAAATGAGGTGAGCCTAGAAACATTTGAACATGGGTGTGTAAATTTGTTTATTTGCAAGTGGATTAACCAAAATAAAAAGAGATAAGTCACCCTCAGACTGCAAATGAGGTGAGCCTAGAAACATTTGAACATGGGTGTGTAAATTTGTTTATTTGCAAGTGGATTAACCAAAATAAAAAGAGATAAGAAGGAAACAAACTGTCTACAAGATGATTTCATTGGGCATGGAGTCAAAGCAACCTAAATATTGAAGGCACTCAAGCTGGTTATCAAGAAAAAGTTGTGTAAATAGAAGAATGGGGAAGAAAACATAAAGCAAAAAGTCCATCAAACGAAAGATCATTTCTGTCCAATGAACTAATAAATATACTTGAATAATACAATGATAAATAGGCAAGCTACAACAGAGTCTCTACTGTTCATATATCTATAAATCAATGTCAGGCTTTGATTCTCAAAAACTGGATTTTATTCAAGTAAAAAGAAAGTAAAGGTGAAAACAGACTGATAAACTAACTCTCATAGATCCTCAATGGCAGAGATGCTTTCAGAACAACCATGCCCTCATGCTTACAAACTGAATAGACAGTCCTTTCCTCTGCTCCTAAAACCCTCTCGAGCCTCTCTCAGCCCCCCTTCTTTCTGAGAGTTTTACAAATAAATAGATCCATGATGGTAAAATCATATCCCAAAAAGAAGGCCCGAGAACTTCCCTCAAATCAATCTTTAAACTAATAATTACAATAAATCAGGATTCTGATGAGATCTAGATTTTGATAGGATCTGAATTGATTCTAGATCCTATTCATTTGGACAAGCCTTAACCAATCTTATGCAAAGTGGAATAAAAAAGAAGATATTCTTATGCAAAAAATTCTCCTCCAACTAGAATAAAATCCCTCCTTGCTGTGCTGATCCCAAAATATATTCTACCATCAAATACTCTGCCATTTGAAATCAGGAGGTAAGCTTTATCTTAAGTTCTCGGATTTACTCTATTATATGTTTATTTTTTCCTGCAGAAAATCCTTCGATCAATGTTTATTACTCTCCACAAATTTTGGCGAAAATCAGTTTGAAGATATGACCAATAACTGATGCTCTGTCACCAACAAAACTTGAGGATCGAACAAAATTTTGGGCAATTGATGCATTGTCTTGAACGACTGAATTGATTTTGATGTTTGAACAAATTGCCCTTCAATTGTTATGAAAAAATTTTGTCCAGGCCAATCGCTCCTCGAATAGTGTCGATGCTTCTCTCAATGCTATCGATTGCTCTCAGCTTCTTCATGATACATAGAACTAGACGTTCCTAGGTTCCCTGCTCTTCACATTTAGCATTTGAATTTCATTGCTGAGAACTTAGCTTATAGCTAAAGCTTGAGCTGTCAACATAATCATTTCGGGCATTTGGCATCTGATGTTTCTGCTAGCAGCAATTCATTCACCTTCTTGACACGTTCACATTACTTGATAAAAAATAATATCTAACTGTCCGAGAATATTCTGATAACACTTTAGTAATTGACAGATAAGCATTCTGTATAGGCTCTGAGCACTGATATTTTCTCTATTCTCTGAGCATTAACATTCCTTTCCTTTCTAAATCTGCATATCTTGCCACTATGGTGCAAACTTTCTTCGAGCATCCATATGCAATGCATGCAAATCACCGAGAAATTCCACCAAACACTAACTGCTTGACGCATTAACATTCATCAAGCATTTCCTTGACAGCTGGAACTAAAAATTCTGGCAATGGACAGACTTTAGTGCTTGTTTTCTTGTGTTTAGGGAATATATCCCACATGAGCAATATACACGATCTATTAGTTTTTATATACACCACAAATTACATACACCTTCTATCCGTAGTGTATAAGGGTTCTGCAACTTGTGGCAGATTTTGCACTGGCTCTTTGTGTATTGCGTGGTGTTTATAGTGGTAAATGCTGACAGGTGCGTGGCTTCGAGAACTGGAGATTGTCCTTCGGGTACAACCATATTTTTGGTGAAATTTAAAATAAAACCAACCCTTTGCAAAGGCCAATGAACCCTGAAAAACCAATTTGGCAAATCCTTTAATAAAAATTAGCCTTTAAAAGGCTAATTTTGACCTGCAAGTACGTGGCTTATGGAGCTGGAACTTGGCCTTCGAGAAATTGGTCCTTGAATCAATATATTTTTCCTAAATGAGAATAAATTCAAGAGCAACAAAAATAACCAGAGAAACCAAAAACTGGCTCAATAAAACCAACCATTAATCCATAGGCAATTTGATCAACACTGATTAAAAAGCCATCTTAAATCAACATCCCTTTAAAAAAATTCATAGGCACATTTAGGCTATAACAAATATCAAACTCCATTAAAATTGATTGCTTAAATCTCGGTCTCAATATTTTTGTTTAGATTTGAAGGAATTATATCCGAAGGAAATTTCCAGATAACCACATCATTACAAAGATTGATGAAAGTTTGATGGACATCCCATAATTGTTTCATCAAATCTTAGGAAATCCTATAACCAACTTCATATTGCAGCAAAGGAGCTGGATGAATATCTTTAGGTAGTCAAATCACGGGTGGTGGAAAATTTCCAACAAATCCATATTCTTAGGCATTGAACCAACGGTCAAAGGATCAGTTGGTAGTTGAACAGAGCCTTTCCAGATATTTTGTGATAAAACAAAGAAGTCACTTATTTTTAGAGGGACTCAATTCCCAAAGATGGCAACAGTTGGTTTATTGTCTTATCTATAAAAGCCTATCATTTTCAATGAAGGAGAGGGGGGAACCTCATAGGGAGAGATTATAGTCTTGAATAAGAGGTAAATTTTTGCTCTATAATTTATGCATTTTCATTCTCAGAGCATCAAGTTTATGAACAATTTATTTGTATTTTATATCATTTTTCCTTATTCTTATTTGATAAAAAATATGATTCTTGCAATGCATTAGTCATTACACTTTTGCAGATTTACTGACATCAGAGATTCTTCTATTTATTCTCTGTAAATTGTATTTTGTTTTTCATATATTTTGATTTAGATTAAAATGATATTTTGGTCTAAATATCTTCTTCATGAATGTAGAAGGATGAGCACAGGGCCTTCACATTCATTAAGTGTTTTTTTCTTCCATTTTATATTATCTCTATAAATGTTTACTATTCATCATCTTGCCTTTGAACAATGAAATGCTACCTTTTAGTTGGATCTGAAGCTAATTTCCTCTACCTTTCTTATTCATCCCGATCCACCCAATATACATTTATCTATAAAATCCATTACAATAACTTGATGATTCCCTAGCTTGCCCTTTAGTAGTCAAGTGCAACTTTAGGGACTAACATCTTTGGGCACCGTTTCCGGGGACATAGTAACGAGGATTATCTTCCTTGGGCTATACAACAATGACTAATAGTAGTTCTTGATGGTGAACAAGAGACGCCGACAATTTATGACCCCATCATTCACTTGACGACTCCATGAAGGAAGAATTCATTGGCGAATCCACTGATCCAAGGTGTCAAAGGCCATGGAAACAATTTTGTCTCATAGATTCTCTTCATTCGATTTCTTTTTTGTCACTGGATTCTCAAATGATGTGCCTACTATGTATGAGTGTATAGACCAACTTCCACAGAAGAGATGATCATGATCAACCTACTCAACACCTGCTTGATTTTCATTAATAAATGGGCCAGCTAAATATTTATCATGAAAACGTATTAATGAATATGTTTATGTATTCGTTGGAAGGTGTTGCAAGAGAATGGTATCGATCTCTTCCTGTTTCTAGTATTTAATCATTAAAATATTTCCATGTTGATTTGCATTCGTATTGTAAGAAAATTTATCCTGTTGAGTGCCTCTTGAATGATTGTTGTGAGCAATTTAAATCTCTTAGAAAAGAATTTCAGGAGGGCTTTAGTGATGAGATCAGTGAAGATATTTTGGAATGTTCTCATAATACTCCTAACAGTTTTGATGGCCATTTGAATGGGTTTATTCATGAAGAATTTTATGCTTGAAATGTTTGTGAAGATCGGTATTTTAGTGAAGAAATTCTTGAAGATTATATTGCTGGTGATTTATTTTTTTATAATTGTCATTTTAAATCAATCAGAAGTCTCCAACCTATGATGATGAAGAAGATTTGATCATTCATGAAACTTCCCTCATTCTTCTTTTCAAATATAAGTTTTTCAATATGTTGTTGATGATAGTATCATTAATAGTATGACAACAAATTTATTGGATGGTTCTAGAATTTGTTGTCATAATGAAATTTTTGTTTGAAAAGACCAAGTTGTTCATTTGTGTTCTTTCTTTGAAGAGCATCATGAAACAAAATTTTGTAAATTTCAAAATTCAGGAATTTTTATAGTCAACCTGTATATGATGAATACGAAAATGGAGAAGAGAAAAAATTCATATTACCCTCCATTGACTTGAGCAACAACCAACCTTTCTTTGACAACTTTGAATCTAAAATTTTGGAAGGTAGTGAAAAAGGCAGTGTTGATATTATTTATATAACAACAACAGAAAATGGAAAAGAGCATAATTTCACATTAGTATTCATTGACCTGTGCAACAATGAACTCGTTTTTTATGAGTATGAATCTCATGTTGGAGAAATAGATGAAGGAAATCAACCTATCCAAGATGTTGTTGTTCACTGTCAGAAAACAAATGATATTCATGCACTAATTTTAGCAGAACAAGTAGAGTGTAGCTTGACTATTGGATCAAATTATTCACAAAAGAAGTATGTTCATTTAGAGCTGGAAAATTATGTGTTTACTGTTGATTCAAAAGTAATGTTTCATGATCTTTATGATCCCATGGATGCATATCAGGAGGGTTTTTCAAGTTTAAATCTTCTATCATTTTTTCACATAAGGCTCGATTCTCTGGTGAACCACAAATTTCTTTTCAAGATTGATTTTTTCTTAAGCACATGCAAAAGATTCAACTAATCAATTTTCTACTTGAATGGTTCTTTTGGAAATTTGTCTTCACCTGATTGGTTTGGTTTCTGTTGGTTAGGAGTAGGATGGTTGAATAAGTTTGCAACCGAGAAGTTTGATTTTAGTTTGTTGGTATGTTTTATATTAGCATGGATAATTAAATCCATAGCCTAATGGAAAAACACTGGTGTAGATCCAAATTTTTCTTTTCAAATTGATGGTTGGGTATCCAGTTTCTTTGGGCGTTGCAGAGAAGTTTGGGTTTACAGTTTGTGATGAGAATAATGAGTAGGTTACATTTTCCAGAGACATGATTTGGAAGAAGGCACAGGGTCTGCAATTTCTTGATGCCTCACGGGGAGAGCATCATCCCCAATTGGAGCCAGTGTTAATACTTAAATCTGCATGTCCAAATTGTGCCTTGTTGTAAGAATGCCATCATTCTTGTAGCATGTGAAAAACATCCAGGGATGATTTTAAGGATGAAAATTTATATTAAAATGTAGAAATATGAGCTAATCTTACTATTCCTTAATATGCTAAATGTAAAATGTTTGGCAATAGTTTTGTAAAAATATTCAAATTTCTAAGGATTTTATATAGTTTCTATAAATTTTTGACGATTTTTAAGGTTAAATAATTTTATTCTATGGAATTTGGGTGAATCACCTTTAGAAAAAATAGAAATTGGTGAATCTTTTTTTGGGAAAAACCATGGAAAATTAGTCCATTTGCTAAATTTAACCCCTAAAATCATCATCCTATTATCATTTATATAAATTTATTATCTTTTTAAAAGAACCATTCATTCTAATCTTGTGCATGTATTTTTCCCTTTATCCTATGGTGTCTATCCTATGGTGTCTCTGTCAAAGTATCACATTTCTCCTTGATCTCTTCATTATATCTGAAAATACCAAGTTTCCCTCACCACTTTAAAACCAAGCTAAATATTTTAAAAGTAAAAACACATATTTTTTTACTTTTATATATTTTTGTTTAAAAGTTTGGTTATGTAAAGATTTTGGGTATTTGTTCATTTCCATGATGAATTCAAACCGAGCACAATCCTCCAAGTGTCAAAGTGTATCTAGAAGGGATTTAATACACAAATAACCCAAGCACTAAACACCAAGGGAAGCCGCAAGAGTCATGCACCACGCGTTGAGAATGGTCGGGAACATTGGTTGATATAAAAATTTGAGATATTAAGGATCTTATGGAACATGTGGGATACATAGTGTCTAGATGTCCATACATCCTCAAAAAATCACATAGGTTCCAATGCCATGGGACTCCAGTCAAAGTACCAATCCAATAGATGGAGCGATTCATATTTTACCGCAGATTATTCTACAAATTATCAAGAGATTTTAGGGTTTATTGTTATGATAAGGACATGCACAATCCAGTGGGAAAATAAGCACAGTTGAACTGAAATCCATGTGATTGTTGCCAAGTGGATATCACAGTTCCATATCATTCAACTCGAGAAATAAGCATGCCCAAATTGCAACATTTTTGTAAGCCCAAGATCATGGAAGAGAAACCCTATCCCATCAAGATGAAGCCTCAAAAAATAAGGAGATCTCAGGGACCATTGAGAAGATTGCACTAGATCGTAGTCTCAGGGTATGATATCTTGGGGTAATTTTCCCAACAAAAACGCACCATAATACATTCTTTTGAAGCTACGCTATTATTAATCTATAATAAAGGATATCACGACAAAAGAAGGAAGCGGTCACACCAGGTTCTAAAGGAGAGAGAGAACTCATAAAAATCCATGAGGAGAACCAACAACCCTTATTCTACCACATTACACGTCGAGAATATCATATGTAAATTTTTTGAGGGTATGAGAATCACGAGGAACACTAAAAAGTTTCATCATCAAATTGCAATATCATGAGTGCTATCTCATGAACACTAACCAACGCAATTGGATCCCTATCAATTCGTTGCACAAATTGATACTTCATATTACATGTTGACTTCTAGGCCTTCGACGATCTCAATGACAACAAATCATGGAATCTTCTCATAATAGAAATATTGAATGGTGATATCTCTATGTATACCAACACAACTTGGTGATATGTTAAGCCATATTCCATTGGATCGTTCAACTGAACAAGGGATTAAAACACCACAATTACGCCATCGAATTTTGAGGATATCAAACTCCATTAAAATTGATTTCTTAAATCTCGATCTCATTATTTTTGTTTGGATTTGAAGGAATTATATCCAAAGGAAATTTCCAGATAACCACATCATTACAAAGATAGATGAAAGTTCGATGGACAACACATAATTTTTTCATCAAATCTCAGGCAGTCCTATAACAAGATTCGTATTGCAGAAAAGGAGCTTGATGAATATATTTAGGCAGTCAAATCACAGGGTGGAGGGGAATTTCCAACAAATCCAGATTCTTAGGCATTGGACCACCAGTTGAAGGATTAGATGGTAGTTGAACAGAGCCTTTCTAGATATTTTGTGATAAAACAAAGATGTCATTTAGTTTTAGAGGGACTCAATTCCCAAAGATAGAAACAATTGGTTTATTGTTTTATCTATAAAATCCTATCATTTTCAATGAAGGAGAGGGGTGGAACCCGAGAGGGGTTTGAGAGGGAGGGATTATAGTCTTGAATAAGATGTAAATTTGTGCTATGTAGTTTATGTGTTTTCATGCTCAGAGCATCAAGTTTATGAACAATTTACTTGTGTTCCATATCAATTTCCCTTCTTCTGATATGATGACAATTATGATTCTTGCAATGCATTAGTCATTACACAATTGCATATTTACTGACAACATAGATTCTACCATTCATTCTCTGTAAATTGTATTTTGTTTTTCAGATATTTTGATTTAGATTAAAATGATATTTTGTTCTAAATATCTTCTTCATGAATGTAGAAGGATGAGAATATTATAAGGCCTTCACATTCATTAAGTTTTTTCTTCTTCCATTTCATGTTATCTCTCTAAATGTTTATGATTCATCATCTTGCATTTTACCTATGAAATGCTACCCTTTAGTTGGATTTGAACCTAATTTCCTCTACCTTTCTTATTCATCCTAATCCACCCAATATACATTTATCTATAAAATCCATTGCAATAACTTGATGATTCCCTAGCTTTCCCTTTAGTTGTTAAGTGAAACTTTAGGGACTAACAATTGCCAAAACATGTGATTCATTTAGTGCTTCTTGAAATCGTGCCACCTGTCTAACTACCTACATAACATCTGGTCTAGAATCTATCACATAAAGTAAGCAGTCAATAATTGACTTGTATTGTCTTTGATTTGTAGCCTTTGAATCATCATCTTTACTCAACTTGAAACTAGTTTACATAAGAGTACTAACTGGTTTTAAATCTTCCATTCCAAATCTATTTAGAATTTGTATGATATACTTGGTTTGAGAGAGAAAAATTCCTTGGTTGCTTTGACTTATCCGAAGGCCTACAAAGAAAGATAATTCTCCAAGCAATGAAATTTTGAACTCATTTCGCATATTCGCTGCAAATTTATATCTCATCCTATCATAATCACTTCCAAAGATAATATCATCAACATAAACTTCAATTATCAAAATACTATCTTGTTTTACCTTGATGTAGAGGTTGTTGTTTGAATTCCCTTTCCTAAACCCTTGCTACTGTAAGTATTTGTCCATTCTGGAATGCCATGGTTTTGGGGTTTGTTTGAGACCATACAAGGCCTTTTTCAACTTGCAAACATAATTTTCATTATCTAACAACTGAAATCCTTATGGTTTCTCAATGTAGACTTCTTCTGCTAGATACCCTTTTAAGAAGGCTAATTTCACATCCATTTGATATACTTTAATATTCTTGGAGCATGCATAAACAGGGATCAATCTGATTGCTTCCATTATGGAAATTGGGGAAAATGTCTCTTCAAAGTATATACCTTCAATATGAGCATATCCTTTACATACCAATCTTGCTTCGTTACTGGTAACCTATCCATCTTCGTTCAATTTTTTTCTGAAGACCCACTTTGTACCAATCACATTCCTATTCCTTGGCCTTTGAACCAATTGCCAAGTGTAATTCTTCTCTATATGATCTAACTCTTCATCCATGGATTTGATCCAGAATTCATCCTTGCTAGATTCTTCAAAGCTACCTGGATCAACATTAGATAGTAGTGCTAGGTGCAATTGTTCCGGTGAATGAAACATTCTTCTAGTTTCAACTCTTACATATTTATTCCTGATGATTTGACCTGATAGATGATTCCTCCGTATCCGTATGCTAGGTGCCTTTGGAGGCGCTTGAAGATATTTCTGTTCTCGCTCTTCTTCTGGATTCTCTTCTTCATCTTCTCCTTTTTCTACTTCTTCATCCTTTACTACTTCTTTGTGAACTTGTTCCAATGAATCCTTTCCTTCTTCTTTTATCCTACGTCCACCTGTCTCATCAAACATCACATTGATTCTTTCCACAATTTTTTAGACTTAGATTGAAGCATTTGTATTCTTTCCTTGTGCTTGAGTACCCAACAAGTATGCATTTGTCAACACGAGATTCAAACTTTCTTATTTTTCCATCTTCACTTTTAATGTAGCATTTTCTTCCAAAGACTCTGAAATGCTTCACATTCATTGGTCTTCATTTCCATAGCTCATAGGGATTTTTATCACTATTGTTTTTGAGCATTCCTATGTTTTGAATGTGAATTATTGTATGGACTTCCTGTACCCAAAATATGTCTATCAACTTGGAATCCATTAACATAGTTTGATCCATTTCCTGTACTGTCATGTTCTTCCTTTCGACTACTCCATTTTTTGTTGTGGTGTCCTAGCAATGGATAATTTCCTCTTTATCCCATGCTCACTACAGAAGTCCAAAAATTCCTTTGAAGTAAAATCTCCTCCATTTTCCGATCTCAAACATTTTATTTTTGAATCTATTTCATTTTCAACCATCTCCTTGTACACCTTGAAGTTATTGAATGCCTTTGATTTTTTCTCGAGAAAACAAACTGCAATCATTCTTGTATATTCATCAACCAATAGCATAAAGTACTTCTCACCTTTCAACCCCTTTGTTCTAGTTGGTCTAACTAGATCAATATGCACAACTTCCAGTGGTTTTGTTGTGGATTATTCCTTTTATTTGAACTTGGTCTTGGTTTGATTTCCTTGTTGACAATGCTTGCATAATGTATTTTTTGGATTCATGATCTGGGGAATTTCTCTGAATGTTTCCTTTCTATTGACCTTGACAATATTATCAAAGTTTATGTGACCCATTCTTCTGTGCCATATCCAAAATTCATCTTCCTTTCCTAAACAACACTTTTCCTTTCCAATTTCACTTAGTATGTATATGTTGCTTGGATTTATCACAACTATAGACACCACTCTACTTGAATCTATTTTTATTATCTCACATTTCTGTGAATCAAACACAAGTTTGTGACCTTGGTCACACATTTGGCTTACAAAAAAATATTGTGTTTCATATCTTCCACTAGTAGAACATTTTTTGCCTTGGGATCCTTACTTCCAATCTTGACTGTGCCTCCTCCAATAATTCTAGTTGAGTTATCGTTTCCAAAAGAGACTGACCCATCTCTTTCCTTTTTCAAAGTTAGAAATTTGTCCTTATCACCTATCATGTGCTTCGAACAACCACTTTCAACATACCAGACATGTTTCTTGTGTTGATATTGTAGAGCGAGTGTGCATTCTTCGTTTCTCTACTGATTATGTTTCCTTATCCATATTCTTTAATGTTCTTGTTTATTACTGTTGTTGTTTTGTTGTGATTCTTCTGGAGGAACTGTCATTCTACAATCTTTGGCCTTGTGTCCAAAGTTTTTGCACTTGTAGCATTCCACTTCAGTACTCAAGGATCCAAACCTATTGTAGCTTATACTATATGTTTCACTAGGCCTTCTTTGATAACCATTTCATGTATAACTTTCATGGTTGTTTATATTCCTGCTGATTTCTCTACAATTTATAGCCTTATGTACAAAATTGTTAAATGAATAACATAATCCAAGGAATATAGTTTGATACCTAGGAGTTGAAGATATTCTAAAAGGAGTTACTCTTTGAGTACTTCTGCTTGAGGCCTTTTTTCTTTTTGATTGTCGTTGATTGTGAAATCTGAATCTTATGGGTGGTGAAACATATTCGTGATCTTCTTTATGAAACTTCTTGTCTTCTTCCTTCTCAGGAGATCCTCTGACTGTCTCTACGCAACTTCTTGGTTTTTTTTCTTGATCTGTTGTTTTTGAGATTGAGCCCTTTTCTATAAGATTGTATCCTAGTCCATACTTGTCATTATATGGCCTTTGACTATTGATAATCTCGTTTAAAACTTTAGAGTTTTTCTGCATGTTTTTCTTTTGAAGTTCTTTTCTCAATGTGAAAATATTTGCTTCCAAATTTCCAATGATCCCTTCGCTTTCTTCTAACTGTTCTCTGAGTGCTTATTCAATTCTCTTGTCTTCTTTTACTTGGTTTTTTAATTTAGTGATCATATTATCTAGTTCTTTGGAGTTTAAATTTTGAACACCCTCTTTTCCTTTTAGTTCTTCTTGAAGTGACTTGTTTTTCTTCTTTTCCCTTTTTATGACTTCTATGGAACTCAACAATTCTTCTTTGTAGTCAACTTCCGCCTCTTCAGATTATTTTTTGGAGCCTTATTCATCATAATATTCTACTTCCATGAATAATACCCTTTATGTATCACTATCATTGACTTCATCTTCATCTGGTGATGAATTGTCTTCTTTGGTGCATAGGATTTTCTTGAAAAATTTATTTTTGGTTCTTTTTCCTTTTTGTATTTGTTTCCTCTTAGAGTCATATTATTCATTTATTTTCTTTTTCTTATGGGGAAATTTATTAGAAAAATTACCAATACCATCACAATTAAAACAAATCAACGAAATCTTATCTTTATATTTTTTTGTTCCCCTTTTCAATCTTTTGACAAAGTTGGCTACTTCTTCATTGTCTTCTGGGATATCATTGTTGCTACTATCTAAATTTTCCTTTTCCTTTTTATTTTTCTTTGTCTTATTATATTCTTTGAACGATGCTTCCTTTGTAACTAGATTTTCTTTCTCTATTCTCATCTCATAAGCTATGAGTGTCCCATTCAACTCATCCATGCTCAATGTAGTTATGTCCTCTCTCTCTTCTAGTGCTAAAATATTTGAATCGAATCTCATTGGTAGGGATCTCAATACCTTTTTGAAAAAAACATGTTCCTTTATCTCATCTCCCATACCTTTAATATTGTTTAATACTTCATCAACTCATATAAAGTAGGCTTCTATGTCTTCATCTTCATTTATCTTCAGTTGTTCAAACTTTGCTCTAAAAATTTGAAGTTTAGCTTCCTTGAATTTCTCATCTCCTTTGTATATGTTCTTCAGTTTTTCCTAAATGTATTTCACGGAATCACAATGCATAACTTTGGTGTATATTGATTTAGATAAACCATCCATGAGTACACTTGTGGGTCTTGAATTATTTTATTCAAGTTTATTTCCATCTTTATATGTTGGAGGAGTGGTTGATGCTTTGTATCCATCTACTACTGATCGCCAAACATCAAATCCTAGTGCTTGTATGCATGTCTTCATTATTCTTCTCCTAAATGTATAATATTCTCAATCAAACTGTAGTACCCAAATCTTAGATTAATCCATGATCTCCTTCCATTTGTTAAATTTCCTTTTGAAGGACCTTCTCTAATACCAATTGTTAGATTACTGAGAGGGGGGGTGAATCAATAATAGTTCTTTTTAATCCTTTTTAACAACAGTGTATATAAATGTTGTTATCCTTATGATCAATTTACCAATATAATTCAACAAGTGTAGAATAAATAAACCATAAATAATGAGCAATCATACACATACACAATACACCAGTATTTTTATGTGGAAATAAAATGCGGGAGAAAACCACAAAATCATTTTTATTATATGTCTTTAAGAAGTACATTCATTGGAAGCACCAACTTCCTTTTCTTTCTAGCTCCAACCCACTAGATTCTTAGGATAAAACCTTAGGGAATCTCCAAATCCCTAATTCTCTAGCTACAATAACCTATGTTCTTCGACTACAAATGAAAGGTGGCTACAATCACCTATCCTTGCTCCATCCAACCACCCTAAAGTATAAGTGCCAAATGTAGATCACCTGTCACTATCATTGAATCAAATAAATTGTAGATGTCATTGTCAAAACCTATTACTGTCAATCCTATCACTAAAATCCTCTCAAAACTTGTACCAATATTCTTAAAAAATTTCTTGCAGGTTCACGACCAATCTATTATGCAACTCACAGATGTCTGCGCCTTTATTTACTGCAACTCGCAGAAGTTAGCGCCTATGTTTGCAACAACTCACAGACTAACACAATGCTATGACATTATCATTAATACTATCTATGTCACTATGTATGTGTCACTATCTCAGTCTCAGTCACTGCCCAATCTCTCTGTATCTACTCACAAACTAGATGATCTGATAGAAAATAATACTCATCCAATATCCAAGTATATCTAACACAAAAAAGTACTAGGCTCATACATATGTCTCATTGATCTTGTGTAATATAAGAAACCCTTACATTAACCATACATCAAACCCTCACTGTTATGGAATTACAACTTGTATTTATAACAATATGTCTCAACCATAGACTCTCAACCATACTCCAAATAACAAAAGATATGTCTTACCAAGATTCTCAATGAAGTGTCCCAACAACAAACAACCAATACAATAACATGGTCTCTCTGTAGATATGCATTGTACAAAATATACCATATAACCAATAGTACTTCAAGGGAAAAATCTCAATATCCCATGGCCATACCCCAAACATTCACCATATATATAATTAAGATAAGCATATAACATACCTTTTGTTACTGTAGATAGCTTTGTTGTACCTTCTCACGGTTAGTCCTTCCTGTAGACTCTTCTTATCTCTACAACTTGTTACTAAGGATAGATATAATATTCTTTTTCTTCATATTTGGCAATAGATCCATGCTCTATATTCAGTAAAATCATGGATGTCCACACTTTGTCCCACTGGGGCTCATGGATACCCACGTCCTTCTAGTTCTGCAACTTGCGGATGTCTTCAGTAAAACCCTATTTCAGAAACCACAGTCTCAACCCTTCGACTTATGCAACTTCTCTCTTCCTTGAATGTCATTGCTTCATACTCACTGCTTCATATTTGTCAATAATACCTTCCCATAACATTTCACAAAAGATATATTCAATGTTCTCAATAGGTGCTAATGGGAGACCCCTGCTCTCTTATTTATACTCTCCAAGTAGCTTCCTTTAAGGGTTATCTTCTAACTGTTTTATCCAACTTCCCTCTTTTAGGGATAACCCACTTTTAACTACTTTACCCACTTGCAACCACTTTACCATAAAT
>CBVK0100042790.1:0-18526 GCA_900067695.1 Picea abies | reverse complement strand
TGTAGAGCGCTCCCCTTCTGTGGAGGCATATGCACACTTGTCATCATTTCATGCAATTTTTGATGAGGTCATTCCACTTCTTGATGAGTTTGTTGAGCTCTTGGGTAACTTGGCGTATGGTTAATAATGATATAAGTCTTGTTTGACTCATTCTTCCATGGATTTAGCACCTTGCACATGCCTTGATGAATGAGTTACAAGTTGGAGAGCCACACGTGCCATTCTAGAGGAGTGTTTTGCACACATGTTGAGGCATGTTATTATTATATTGATTTGAAGAGAGGCCACACTCATGATCATGAAGTTAGTTGAGCTTGATGACATTCCATATGGATTTGGTGCCTTGTTTCATGGATCCACCTTTTAGCACTTGTCTTGAGGAGGACATCCTCTTTAGGAGGTTGCTTGCACTTATATATGCGTTATTGTTGAGGGCATTCACTCTTGAGGGCTTGTTGGTTACATCACTCATGATCATTGATCGAGTGCTCCACCTATTGAGGCCTCTTTTCACTCCTTTACACATATTTATTGAAGGACGTCTCACTCAGGATGCCACACATGCCACCTCATGAGGGTTTTATTGGTCTTTGCATGGCTTGAGGAGGACATCTCATCTTGGAGAGCTACATATCCCACATTGGAGGAGATCTGAGAGGTTCGGAACCCTAGATCTAGAGTTTCATTGCATATTTTGAGGACGTCCTAGCTCAAGAGCAGTTTTTTTTGACAAAGTGCCCAATTTTCCATCAAATCAATGCCATTAGCTACAGAATGGCCGCAGGGTTTCCAAATTGGGGCCATAATAGAAATTTTGAAAAAGTTGATAGAGTTATGGGGTTTTCAAAATCTGTCACCGAAAAATTCTTGTCGTATTTTGACCACTCGTTTTGAGTAGTGCCCCACCTTTATTGCATGAGCGCTTTGGTTATTTGGAGAGATCAAAAATTGATGTATGCCCATGGTGGAGACCCCCCTAGTTCTTGAGGCCGCACGACACACATTTTTATGCACTATTGATAAGATGTTTCAGCTTGGAGAGCTTTATGGAGGTTGTTCCATAACCAACTCCTTTATGTTATTATTGTTGACTTGTCTCATGGAGTTGGTTACATGAGAGCATTATTGTATTGTTTTTCTAGCATATTTTATTGATTCTTCTTGAAGAAGAAAGTGGATCTCAACAAATCATTGCTACTTTTAGTAGTGAAGTTGTTGAAAAGGTTCTTTTATTGTATTCCTTGGAAGATTAGTGGATCTAGGAAAACAATTATTATTTTATTGTAAAAGGAGATGGAGCTAGACTCTATTTAAAGAGTAGCTCTCTCTATTTGTAGTTATGGTTGGATTTTTGGGTTTTCCTCTCCTTGGAGCTTAATGGATATATCTTTCTTGGAGAATATGTTAAGTGTAAGGGTTTGCTCCTATTAATGTGTGACTTATTGTTCTAATGTTTTTAATTGTTACTTATGTGGTATAGATTGCTAGAACTTGCTTTGTAGGGCCAAGAGAGAAGGGTATTTCTACCCCATTGGAAGAGTTTCAAGTGAGGAGTTTCTCCCTCTTGAACCCTTTGTTGTCTTATACATGGTGGTATTTTCTTGTACCTAACATCTTCTTGAGTGGCTGCTAGACTAATACTTCATTGTGTGAGGCATACCCTAATGGCAGAGTTTTGATGTGGCACTGTCAAGGCCCTCCTTGTATTTCTTTACTTTCATTTTCAGCAAAGTTAAGTTCTTCTCGTGGTGTACATATGTAGCCCTTGTAGTCTTAACCCTTTGTTGAATTGCCCTCTTGGATCAGTATCTTGACTCCATTTTGCCCTTGTTGAATTTGCACTAATATCTCAATTCTTCCATCACTTTACTTTCACTATACTACAAAAAAAAATGTTTTGCTAGAGTTATTCTTCACATCACCTTTGAGCTTCATTGTTATAGCTTTAGTAATCCTAATACCTAGGGATACGTCCTTTAAGTTGGGGAAGAGCCAACCTAAAGTGAGAGGATAGATTTGCTTAGGTGACAACAGTGACCATCCTAGTAGTTCCCTCTCGGGTTGCACCTTGTGGATTAAGGATTTGCATCATTGAGTGCAAGTTGGGGAGGTGACACAAGGCAACTTTAACGATGCCAGGGTGTTGCAAAATCAACATTTCCTTTATGAATCAACTATACTAATTCTACAATGGCTAGCACAAAGACTTGCATTTCGGTTACTGTATTTCAATTGTCCCTGGCCAATGGGGCATTGGTTCACTGTTAAGGTTAACGGAGCATTAAGCCATCCACCAAAGCTCAGTTTTCGCAGCAGTCTTCGCCGCCCTATCTATATGATATGAGTGTCTACGGGATGCGACTGGGTGCAAGTCCCGAGCAGATTTTGGCAGAAAAGTTACCCCTCAGTCCTGGCACCCAAGCCAAAGGAACTCCATGTTTTGTGGTGCAGCCCCTTGGAGCATGTTTCTTGAAAGACTTCCCAAAATAAATAGATTTATCCTTGAGATTAAAACGGGTTCGTCATTTTAACATGCCCTCTGTTGATGTGGGTATGGTCCAGTAATTATTGGGTATTAATTGTCAAACAGCACCTCTTCTCAATTGGGTTGCAGTTACACCAGTCCGAAAATTATCAGCACAAAATTGTGCAAGTGGGTTATTTGTTTCAACTCCCTTTTGAGATAAAAGTGGGAAAAAAAATTAAGAGCACATATTGGCAATGTGGGTTCAGTCCAGGGGTTAGGGTGTGCCAATTCCCAATCTGACTTCGCGAGTTCGAGCTCAACTCTGTCTATTCATTTCATATGAAAAATAAACATAAACCCAAAGAGAAATCAATACATAGTCCGCACTAAAGAAATTCATACATCGGATTCACATGCTGAAGTAAGTTAGGGTGATAGTAAAAGCATGCATACAGTCTCTTTTAGAACTAGTCGAGTCTTCTTCATGAACTGAGCTCGCAGTAGTTTTCTCCTCCTGTTGGGCAGGTTTTCTCTGGGTATGTGAAATCTCTCTCTGGGAGGGACATCATCCCCAACCTCGTGCATTTCTCCATCGACGACCCACCACTGTGATTTCTTCTTCGGTGGAGGGGGAAGTGTTACTACGCGGGACCTGGAGGCTGTACTCAAAAGCTTTTGAACTGATTTTGGTTAGAGTTTGGAGCCCAAAAGAAGCCATGAATGAATAAATTTGGTCCAAGTGTTAGAGAATACCTTTACAGAACAGGTGATGAATGAATCCGTGTGACTTCCTCTCAGGATTCCCAGCCCAAACATCTCTCCAACTTACTCGTAGAACCTTGGCAGGCGATGATTATATCGTGTTCTGATCACACCACTCGCTTAGCATGTCATATACACGTCTGCACTTCCCTTTGATTATCATTTTCAGGTGCCCTCGTAGTTAGTTCTAGCATGTGGGTTCTCTGTGACCAATTGAGTTCATCCGATAGTCTGTAAGTGGCCAGAACGTGATGGATTGAAAGCTCCTTGGTAACTTTTTTAAACAGAAAATTATTCATTATATTGAAATATAATATGTTCATGCTTTAAAAACATATTCTAACAAAATTAATAAAAGTATGAAGGTTGTAAAAAGAGATTAAAAAAAGAATCAGTAGTTATTCCTTTTCAAAAGATCTCGAACTATTAATCAAAATGTTAACCAAACACCTCAAGTCTTTAAAGATCTCAAAGTATTTATCAAAACACCACAAGTAAGAACCTTATGAAAAGATGAGAATGTGAATATTTATAAGTATGAAGCTATACTTATCCCTAGACTTAACAAGTTCAAATTATTCAAATTCAAAACTTAATAGTATAAGTTTTTTTTTTTCAAGTTATTAGATGATTAAATTATGAAACACCATTAATCACAAACACAACGTAGTAATTAGCAAAATGATTCATGTGCACTTTAATATTAAGGATCATCATTTTATTATTATGGTGATCATCTTCTAAGAGCAATGAAAGAAATAAAGGGAAATTGAGTAAATAGCATTTATATATATTGGGACTTATATATTCCTACATGTTAAAAAATGAAAATACTAATATTATTATGGTTTTTGTAAGCAAGATTTTTAAAAAGTAACTAAGTTGTCTTTAAAATAAATGGTGTTCATCCTTGGCCTACTTTGTATTACAAACTTTACAAATTTATTTATTTTAAGGTTATTTTAGATTACTTGGACTACCATTTTCGCTATGAAAATTATAAGAATTGGTAGAGTTTTTGGCAATATTTAATTTTTTCTTTAAGCTCATAACATTGAATAGTTTTGATTAGTCAAGTAAGAATTACAAAATCATTATAGTATTTCAACTTCCTCTTATTGTACTGCCTGCCTCCGAAGATAGCAATGAGCTAGCTTTGACTGTTCTATTAATTTGGTTTGACTTTAAAAAATTTGTAAAAAACCAACATAAGAAATTTAAAATTTTATTTTTTAATATGTAAAAAAATTGAGTTTTCTTACATTTTATTAACTGATAACTTTATAGTGTTATTGTAGCCTTCACTTATTTCGAGGTTTCAATCACTTATTTGAAGGTTTCCAGCAGTGGAGTGTAGTACTCATGCTGTGGGGTGTAGTACGCAGCCTTTACATTGACTAAGGCTGCTCATATTGCCTCCGACACAAATTCTTAGGAGGCAGTATGAGCAGCCTCGCTGCCCTTGTTAATGATTTCATTATCATTCCAAATCTTATCTTTAAACTTCACAGAAATTTGAGATTTAACATTGTCAAGATTACTAATTTGATTGCCTTCTAAAATAGAATTTATAAAATCATTGTAATATTTCAACTTACTCTTAGTGATGATTTTATTATCATTCCGAGTCTTATCTTTAAACTTCACAGATATTCCAAATTTAACATTATCAATATCATTAATTTGATTGTCTTGTTTTATGTTCTAATAGTTAAGCCAAGCCTCAAAATCTCTAGCCCAACCTTTTTTAAGCATGGTATGGCTGTTGCTCATACTAGTAACAATAACAAGGAGCTTATCATTGCTTGACTTAAACAAATTATGTTTGCAATATAAATGTCTAATCATGATTTTAGACTCCACGAAAATATGTGTAGCTTCAATCAAGAAGAGAATGGGGTAAGGAGTGTTGCATTTTATTTTAAAATTATAGGTTTTGAAACACTTTTTCATTTGTACGAATTTATTCCAAGTCTTGCAAGGGATGTCGCATGCCCAATAATTGTAAAGAATAATTGGGATAACTAAAGTGTTGAAAATGAATTGTTCTTATCTCAAACCCCTAACTTAGCATTTTTACATCTATTTCAAGACCATGACAGGCTTTCCAACCACACATGATTATTTTCTCAACATTGTGGTTCTAGTTCAAATGGCAGTGGAAATCAATACATAAGTACTTGTAAAAGTAGACCTCCCTGAGGGTGGCAAGTGCAAGGGGGGTCATCCTTAATCTCAGAGGAAAAACTAAAATAAATTATGCATGGGGTTTAGGGAATTCCTCCAACAACCAAGCTAAAGCATATGCCCTCTTACAAGGTTTGCACATTGTTATTGATTCTAGAATTCAATCTATAACTATCATGGGAGACTCAAGCACAATTATCAATCCGATGATCTTGAAAACTACTCCAACCAATTATAGTCTCACGTCTATTCTTGATCTATCCCAAAAGGAGGTTTGTAGGTTTCAAAAGATTTCATTTTATTGGGCATTGAGGGAGCATAACCATAAAGTTGATTTCCTCGCCAATGAGGCCATAGCTCTAAAAATGGGGTTGTTGAAGATCAATGAAACCGTAAGTTATCAAGTAGTTACTTAACCATATAACCATGAATTTAAAGGCATGTATTACCTAACTCAACATATGTCATGTCTCCCATGTCCTCATTCACAAAGTGAGGCAAGTAAATTGATGAGACCAATGCACCCCCCTCGCATGCTCGAATTCATGGCAAGGCAAGCTCTTGAACCATTTGGTGGAGGTTATCTTTGTCAAGGTGGGATAATGGAGTTAAGAAGAGAAAGGTGATTGAGGGGAGTGGGAAACTTGGTTTTGGCCATTTGTCTTGTAAGAGATGTTGTTGTCATTTGCTTAGATCTTCACATTTTTGGTTTGGTGAATTATAGTTATAAAGGAACCTTTTATGAGTTTTTGTTGTGGGCTGTGAACTCCATGTGTATATTGGGTTTCTTGAAATTCATATTCTCTCGGTTGGGATCTATTTTTTGTCGCCTTGGTCTTGTTTTTCATAATTTCAATTAGCATCCTTTTCCAATAGTGTGGATTGTGTCTTTCGCTGGTTCAGCCTTCTGTTGTGTATAGGGTTTTCTAGTTTTTTAGCTCACAGAAAAAGTCAAATTGGTATATTCCTAGTGTTGTTTTTATGGCCATGTAGGATTGTTCCTTGGTTATAGGTAACCAATTTGAATTTGGCCTTGGTTTGGCATCCTAGTATGTGGATTTCCCTTGTGGATTTCAAGGATCTACAAGAAATTCGAAGAGTTCTTCGTAATCATGAAGAATCAATCGAGTGCAACAAGACTTCTACTTTTTCTATAACCACAAATGTTCATGAAAATGAGCATCAATCCATACCCCAATTTGCTTCAATCATGAGTACACTTGTGTAGCAAAAACAACAAATTGCTACTCTAGAAGCTCAATGCAATTTGCTGAGAGATATGGTTGTCAACCTGAGAAAAGGAACTCAATCATGGGCCTCCAATTAGAGAATGTTGGTAAGCTTAGCTCAATGATATTTTAAGGAAGGAGACATAGTGCATTAGTTGGTAGAGGACTTGGAGATCAAGAAGTAAGACTTTGTCCCCTGCAATGTTAGTTTGGAAGAGGTTATCATTCATCATGTTTTATGTTAAGCTTAATGTTTTTTAAATCCAATAGAATATTAGGTGTTTACTTCATAATATATAGTTGTAATAAGTACTAGGATATGTTTCCTAATGATTATTGATCTAAAATATTGTTTAAGGTATTTAGGATAACATCATGAGGATAAATCCCCATGCGTTTTTAGAGAGGTGGTACTCCTCTTTCTTTTAATAAAATACAAGAATACAAAAAGTGCCTAAGAGAGGACCAAGCTTATTCTTAAAGCAAATATTCACATACAGAGAATACCCGAGAAAGGACCAATCATCTCTCAAAAAATAAATATTCACACTATAATACAAGATTATAAACTCACACTATGACATTTCCATCATGGCATAAAGTAAAGTAGAACACGTCATTTAGCAGAAGAGGAATATAAGGACCACATATGGCAAATAACTTTAAATGATCATTCAATTAAGACTCAAAAATATTTTTATAGACACACATTTGAAATCTCATGTTTAAAAGTAAAAGTCTGAGAAATCATTAATGTAATGTCTCGAATAGTTCTTTGGGAACCTTAAAAAATAATCATTGTCTGTAAAAGTTTGTAACAATTGAAAGTAAATGATTTTTTCCTAAATGGACTGGGATGGGGCTCACGTGGACAAATAAATGAAAAGACCTCGAAGAAGAGAGAAAAAGACAGTGAGGAATCGACCTTCAACATCCACAGATCATGAAAAGAAAGGTTGGATGACTGCTAACCAAGAAAGAAATAAAGTTGAAAGCTCAACAAAATGACTACTTGACTTACTATGATAGAAGATCAAAGGAATGTTATATGTTTGTTGATGTCTCCTTTATAGGTTGTTGGGATGAAGGTGGTTTAATAGTACTATCGGTTTCTTGTTGATATGTTTTAGTTATCTTAACCAAGGCATTTATTAACCAATGTTCAATATACTCCCACATGGAAGGAATCGTTATTTCTTGCTTAGTCTTGGTTTCAAACAATTCATTTTCCATATCTTTAAGATCAAATCTCAATTGGTGGAGCGTGTCTTCGATATCTTCATTTTTATTCACATATTAGATTAACCACTTCTCCACTTCTTCTTTGGAATATTCAATTGAGTCGTTAAACTCACTCGCCCATGAACTCTTTAGGGCATCCAGTTATTCTTGTAATTTCTCTTTTGATAGGAGTATTGAATCCATGATTAAGTGTGGGCCCTCTAACTCTTTGGTTAGATTAAAAAGCTTTTAAATATATCACCTCTTTTGTTATTGATGACGTCACATTCAGAAAGCATTTACCACAAGCATTTAATTATTTTCAACCAACAAGCATTTATTTGTTTCAATCGAGCCTTAGAAGGAAGGCTTTGCTCTCTTCTATGAATACCATTAAACTTAAGACCTTTGCGGAAAATGTACCCACAACTTCTTTATAAAATATTTCATCATTTTCTAGGTCATTTTGAAGATACTCTTTAAAATGCAAGACCCTTGTTGAGAGAGCAGTTGAACTTGTTGCTAACTCCCATATTTCAAGGATCAAAGCTATCCTTTTATGAATCTGATCTCTAGTATATTTTATAACAGTCATCAATAACCTTGATGAAATTTTTAATCTGGAGCTTGTTTTTGGTACACCCTCTAAATTGTACAATGGTTGTATAGCAACAATGGGCTCGACAAACAAGGGTCTTGGATGCAGAGCATTCTCCAATCCTTTCACTTTTTCTTTTAGGATCATGTGTTCCTTCTATATCTCATCAATCAAATAATTTAAAGTTGCATTGGTTGCTTCATGAAATTCCATGACTGGTTTTACCCCTTGAAAATCAATCTTTGGTTTCCACTTTTCAGAAACCTTTTTATTTTTCAAATTTACTTTTTCAATTAACAACTTCTTAGAATTTTTGTTGTAGGTTGCATGGTGCAAGGTGACATATTCCTCCTCAAATACCTCTAGCTCTTGAAAATCCAATTCTTCATCTATAGTTTTGCTCTTAATCATTCTCTATTCAGCACAATTGGGCTCTTCTATTATGTTGTCAGCTTCCATATCTCTGGGACTAATTTCATCTTTAGGTACCTCCCGACCTTCTTTTTGAACTTCTCTTTTTCTTTTTACAAACACAAGAATAGTGTGTGATTTTTCAATTACCCTTTTGGAAGGGTCTTTATCTCCTCCATCATCTGAATTCCTGGTAGAATAATTCTCCGTTCTTGGGTATTGTCATGAGTTTTTCCTCTTTTCAAAGTAGAAGCACTCTTTTGAGACACATAGGGTGGTCATGAGTTTCTACTTGTTGTATTTTGCCCTTCTTTCTTATAATGGTCATTGGTGTTTAACAGTGTATCAATGTCAACCAGGGTTGTTTTAGGTGAGACCTCTAGAGGGTTTTTATTGTCTCCTCATCCTTCTTCAAGTTGAACAGACTTATTAAATGGTGAACCATACCCAATTTTAAACATGTGTGTCAAAAATAAATTGTTAGGGTCAAAACCCTAGATTGCATGAACTTCCTTTAAATTGAAATGGTCAAAATGAGTGGTGAATTCATCCAAATGAGAAATGTTCTTTACAAAAAATTCTCCAATTTTATACAACAAAGGGATGAATTTTTTATTTTTTTTTTCATTGAAGAAGTGTGGCCAATATTTGTATTGTTTGCACACTTCGATAGTGAAGAGTTTGTCGAAAACATAGAAAGGTGGCAAAGAGGGTATCCCCTGAAATCCATAAATTCCAATAGAACTAAAATCTTCCATAGTCTCAAATATTATTTTCTCTGACAGAAAGGATGCAACTTCTAGTGACAATCTGGACATGGTGTGACTGTGAATTAACTTTTTGAAAGAGGACAAGAAGGTGTTTTGTACTTCATAAAATTTGTATGAAGCCTTTTGCTTCCATAACGTTGGATACCACAATGGAATTGGATCTTTTCTAAAGTCTATATTCTTGGATCGAGGCAAGTCCTAAAAAATGTGGCAGTAAACTATAGCACAAACTAGATAAGATGTCATGTAAAATTTATTGGTTTTCCTGCTACCTCCCAACTGGAACGAAAAATCATTCTAAATGATTTGGGCCCAATCAACTACAACATATTTATGAATGGAATGATATAAAATATACACAACATACTTTGGAACAAAGGTTATGGACTCATGTCCAATTATCCTAGTGAACAACCATGCAAATTATTTATATGGGTGTTTAAAAGAACATACCTCAACTTGTGTAGAATTTCTAAAATCACTAGTCAGACTTGTACGAAATCTTTCTAGGAATTCCATTCCCCTGTTGTTGGCCTTTAGAAATTCATTATCTTCAAAGTTATCAAATTTCAAAATGAGTTCTGACAGTCTCAATATTCTCCCGAAAACAGAAGGTGCCAAAGGAATTGGTGACTTTCCTTGTAACTGAATTAATCTTCTCTCATTGTCAAATTTATCAGCGCACTAGAGAACTAATTCTTTGAAATCATATACTTCTAGCATGCATCCGACTAATTCAGTACCAGAGGTCCAAACTTTGTTTGACCTCTTTTCCAAAGGTGGAAGAGTTGAGTACCACTTGAAGGCTTTTGACCACTCAAACTAGCGGTCTTCTCATCCCAAGGTGTTGATAGTATCCCCGCAATATAGCTCTTTCCTTTTACTTGGCATACTTTAACAAAGGTTATTTTGCACGAATAGGTGGCGCTTTTATCAATACAATCTTTTTACAACGAGGATTTAATTGCTTATTTAATTTACCATGTATTGCCTTGATATCAAATGTTGTAGTTATAAGTTAGAAGTTGTTAATTGCACCGTTTGATTTAAGATTTAAGGTGAAGCTTTTATGAAAATCACACCACTTAATAATGGTCTTCAATTCATACGAGTGATGACTGATGTGGCAATGGGGAAATAAATGTCATCGAGAAAGGTGATATTGTGTTGTGATAACGCAAAATAGTTTAATTATGAGAGTGCAAAGTCAGTAACAAGAAGGTCCTTCTTGGAGGACATGAAAATGCAAGATGTGGGGTTGGGAACGAGAAGTGGAGATAAGAAAAGGAATCCCACATCCACAATCAACAAAATAGACTAAGTATCGAAAGCGGTTCATTATGAGTGACACATAAGTGGGGAGTGTTTTTCGGGGGTTGTGGGATTGCGAGATAGGGAATGGCTTGAACCTCTTGCAATGAGACTCCCACAACTAAAAAAATGGCTAAGTGTTGGGGTTGCAGAGTAGTGAAAAACAAAAAAGAAACTAAGTATGGGACTTGCAGACTTGCGGAGAAGGTGGTAGTTTCCATGTAATCCGCATTTTGGAAAAACGACTAAGTATGGGATATACAAGAAAAATGAAAAATGACAAAGTATAGACCAAAGCACACAAACATTGATCAACAATGATATATGTAAGCTCTACTTTTTGCATGTAAGGAGCTATTTATTTTGCTTAAAACTCTGGACATCAGTAAGATGTAAATCCAATGTATAGCATAGCTACAACATTATGTAATCCCTTTGTTAGACACAATGAATCCTAGTAAATGCCCTGAAATGACACAAAATATGCACTTATGAGGATTCAAATGAATATGATAATATCAACATCTTTCAAACACAAGGCAGAGGTGTTTAGGATGATCCACCCTCTTACGAGAGCATGCAACCAAGTCATCAAGATATGCCTCAATGATGTGTTTGAGATCATGGAAAGCATAGGACATGGCTTGCTGGAAAGTAGCCCCAACATTTTTTGGTATACAAAAATGCCCCAAGGACAAATCAAAGTTGTCTCGTGATGGTCCTAAGGTCAGATCTAGATTTGGTTATAACTAGAGTATCCATCCATGAAGGAAATCATCTCACTCCAAGCACATTCATCAATAATATAATCAATGAAGGGTGTGGGAAAGTTGTCTTTTGGACATGCTTTATTCAAATCTCTAAAATCCACACACGTACAAATGTTCCCTTCTTTTTATCCACGTGAATGGGATCAGATACCAATTCAGTGAGGGGAATAAGGTAGATGAAACCCACCTTCAGGAGTTTCTCCACCTCAACCTTAATCGTTGCAACTTTCTAAGGGTTAACAAGTCCTACCTTTTGTCAAATGAGATTCACATTCTCATACATTTTAATTTTTTGTTCGATAATACGAGGGTCTATTCTTGGCATTTCTTCATAGGTCCATGCAAAAATGTCACAAAATTCTTTAAAAAGACTCATATAAATGTGGACTTCATCAGGAGAACAGTCCACTCCAATGAATACATTTTCCACAACTCTAGGATTTCTCAAGATATTGATCGGTATAGTCTCATAATTGTTAGCCATGTTTTCTTCGACATACACCACATGTGTTGCTAAAGGGTTCACATACCGATTCTCACCTCTAGTCGTGGTCAATTTGAAATCTTTGTTCTTGACCCTACTAAGTTCAGGGAGGAAGTAGGACCTATGGTGCATATCCTCCCAAGGCCTTTCGGGATTTGTCATTGCTTCTAGGATGGCTTCAACATATTGTAAAATTGTATCTAAGCAATCTATAGAGAGGGAAGAGTAGAAGGCCCACACGGGCATAATAATATGATCCAACACCTCTATCCGAGGAGGAACGTGATCTATGTCTGTAGAGGCACTTTGTATAGCCTGATAAGTCATTTCAATTGCAGACAAAGGCATGGTCATCCATGCATGCTCAAGTTCTTCTGTTGAAGCAGAGGAGATGGTAAAATCCATAGATCCTTAAAATATGTTGTTCTAAAATAACAAACTTGGGATGCAGAGGCCGAAGAGACCAACACAGTATAGCTAGTAGGAGGGAAATTGATGTAATACATGGGTGCTAAGAAATTGAAAGCTCCCACGAGGGACAAATACATTCCAACACCCATGTTCTCAGTGGCCTTTTGGGAGTTACTAATTAAAGGAATAGTGGATCATGTTGATGCAACCAGGTCAGTACAGGGGTAAGACAAGTGATCAATGGTTACATTTTTTCCTTCATGGGGAAAACAAAGAACTCAAAAAAATGAGGACACTATACCTGCCATCAAATAGGTCCAGCTACGTCCCAACAAAAGATTGTAATTGAGCAGAGCATCAACTACTTCAACTTAAATGGATACAATTTCCCCCCCTAATTGGACAAGAAAAAAGGGTGTTACACCCATGTGGTCTAAAATAACGTTCGTCGAATGTAGTTAGCAAAGTGGGAGATGGGGAAAGCTCAGGGAATCCAATGGCTCACCAACATGACAATGACATGACACATGTTGAAGCACACTCATCCACAACCATTCTAAAGACAGTTTTCATGTTATACACAACTTGGATCCGAAAAGCGATGTGGCAAGGAACTCAAAGCTTCACATTAGTAATATCAAACATTATCATCTAAGAACTAGAGGACTCAATGTCTCTGATAACCGATAGCAATGCACTCTATTGTGCTGGGAGACTTTGGAGTACTTCCAATGTTACTATAAATTAAAGTGCTTGGGCTAGATCTTCTACAATTGAGTAGTTATGGTCAACTTGAGAATTTGGATTATGCAATGGCCTCTTAAGCACACCCTTGGGTGTGTGTGCAATGCTTCTACCACAAGTTTCTCTATATGCAGAGGATTTAGCAGTTCAAAGGATTCCTTTCCTTTGGAGGTAGACTTAGTAGCCTCATAATTACAAGCTCTGGTCGGAAGGTCTATCTATGATCCACACATGTAGACATTCAAGAAGTTGTTATTGTGCAAGAGAGCTCCCTCATTGCCCCCTTGCTGAAATGCAAAGTTAGTTGAAGCACCCATAACCATTTGTTGACCTTGAGGGAAAGGATTACTTAACACAGCAGGTTGCTACTGTGCCAACAAACGTTGAGCCTCTTCATGTTTGGGGCATTGGTGTGTTAAACGATCTTCCTTGCACAACTTGCAAGGAAACTTAACTTTCTTTTTATCCTTCTCAGCCCCACCAACATTGTTGTTGTTGGGTTTATTTGCATTATTATTACCTACTCCTTTCTTATTACTCTTATTATTTTTCTTTCCTCTGGGATGTTGGTTACCCTTTGAATTTGTTGATTGTACAATGTGTACTTCGGAAGCTTGAAGTGGGGAAGAGGTTGAAGCATGAGCTTGACTAATCGCGGGAAGATGTATAGACATTTTCTTCATTTGGTTTGCTACCAAAATCATGGTAGCATTATTTATGGAACCCATGACGCCATCGACATGTGGTCTAGGCTTTGGTTTTTAGAGGGTCCATGCTAGGTCTCAGTGCATTTGACAATATTTCATACAGAAATCCAAATTGAGAATAGATCAAATCGAATTGTTGGGATTTGAATATGGTTTATTCTTCGATCATCACCTCTGAAAGAGAGACATATTTAGATATGTAAGGTAAATATTTCAAAAACCATTTGAGACAGAACTCTTAAGGGATCTGAGCTTTTATCATACGCTTCCTTCTCCCCCACTCTTGGATGTGGTTGGAAATGTGGGTAGCATTATCCTACCTAGAAGTAGATAAGGGATCAGTCCCAACATCACACCAAATAGAAAGTTGAAAGTGGTTCAAGAAAACTGTGGCTAAGTCATGAAAATTGTTAAATGATTCTCCATTGATCTTAATACACCACTTCGCACCCACCCCAGTGAGGGTGCATTGAAATAGTCTCAATTAGATGGAGTTGTCCATTAGTGAGTTAGATGAACACCACATGTGGAACATCGTCATATGATCCCATGGATCCTCTCCAGCCTTCCTTTCAAACTTTGGAATGTCTGAGGGGAGCTTGGTAGGGACCAGAGGCGAATTCTTATCATGACATGCCAGATCATTGGTGAGTTTGGAAAGATATGGAAATTTTAGAGTTTCCAAAAATGGAAGTCATGTTTGTGGCAAATAGTTCCAACTTCTAGGGTTGTAACCCCCTGGTTGATTGGTACTCGAAAAAGAATATCCTGGAATGTTACTAGCACCAGGTTTTCGGATAGTGTTCGCAGGTTGACCGGGGTTTGGATTGTAACTTTGAGATCCCCAACCATAAAAAGAAAAACCTCCACCCATCAGATTCCCAAATTGTTGGAAAATATTCCCCCTTGTCACCATCCCATGCGAAGGAAAACCTCCCTACATAGGGTTCCAAGAACTTTAGAAGGGATTTCTCCCTATCAACATTATGGAAGAGGGGAAAGAACTACTCCCTTGATTGCAAAAAAATAGAAAAGGTTTGGAACTCACTGACATGCTTGAATATTTCAAATTTCCACTCATCTGATTTCCCAATCCCGAAAAAGGATTAGTCCTATAAAGGTCCTAAAAGATGGAAAAGCTCCACTTCCCAAGGATGGGTTTGATGGAGGGATGTGCCCTCTACTGCATGGAAAAGTGTTTAAGGGAGTTGAAGAATTCCCTTTATTCAAACTAGGATTTAGGAATATTGGGGTAGAACTAGCAAACACATGTAACATTCCAATAGTCAACATCCCAAACGAGAAAGCTCTTGAACCATATGACATGGAAGATGGAGAATGCATGCCTTTGATGGGCCCAGTTTGAGGAAGTGTTGAGCCTCCACTTGATTCCATCCTTATGTGTTTAAGGATAAATTCGTAAGTGCGGACACAAACCAATCTCCCTAGATTTACATCATTAACGATCATAGGGATGACGAAAATAATGTGTAACATTATGGCATGGGTGGTGCTAGTCAATTGGGTAGTTAGAAAAGGAGGAGAGACTCTTCCCACAAATATAGTCGATGAGGAGGTATGGATTCCCACTAACCCTAAAGCACTCGAAGTGTTTTCCATATTGGACGATTGAAGAGAAGGATTGGAAAGTTGACTTGGACTATGAGAAGTCAAAATCTGTACGAGGATAGGAATATCAAGTCCAATGGGAGGAGGTTAAATTTTCTCACAAATCCCTTAGCTTGGAGCTCTTCTAGACTATAAACCTAGGAAAGACAACTAAAGATACCAACTCAAAATCACAGTCGCATGTGTGGAAACCTAGTAAAGGCAACTAAAGATACCAACTTGCAATCAGTGATCAAGGGGAATATTCATGGGTTAGGATCATGCGGGTAGGGTAACTCAGCTTAAAAATTCATGAAGCGATTGTTCATAGAGGGCCTTACACTTCAGAATTCCTCGTACACGCAGTAATCCACAAACGCTAAGACAAGTGAGAGAGGGGATATCTCTTTCACTTACCCTCATGTGACCTCACACTTGACTCTTATGTTAGAGGAGGTTTTCCAGTAAGCACCTATGTGATTATTGTATTTTAGCACTCATTGTTCAATTTCTATGTTGAGTTGAGTGGCCTTGGAGAGTTTATTCTCCAAACTATCCTAAGGCCACACACCTAGACTAGTTGGTGTTTCTAATAACAACTATCCTAAGGCCACACACCTAGACTAGTTGGTGTTTCTAATAAGAAAAATTCTGGTATATTTTAGATTAACATTCATTTTAGTGTTTGTTGGTCCCCAGTGGAGTCACCAAGTCTATTACATAGTTTTCACTCCTATAACCAGGGTTAGGGTCACAACATAACATGAAAACAAAGACAATTACTTCAAACCAAAAGTAGTAAAGATAAACAATCTAGTAACTACCTAGTACTTATAAACTACTTACCTATAAGAGAGAAGTTTGGAAAAGATCCTGCTAAAAGGTCCTTACTCTCATCTCTCATTCTAAGATATCCCTTAATGACTAGCACAAAAGGAACAATAAATCTACAAGTAAGGTAGAAACAATAATTGAAATCTAAATACCCCAACTAACTTCAATCCAACCTAGTTTCCTACCAAATGCATGTATGTAAACATAATGAAATATGTCAAATACATAGGATTGGGGGAAGGAAAGAAGAGAGTTCTCTTATTATTAGAATGAATAGCAGAAAAATAGAACAAAATCACATGATCCTCTACTGTCAGCAATGCTTGGAACCTCCGTATGGATTCCTCCTCCCGAGCCACTCAAGGAAGCTTCACCTCCACAATCCTAACTCAAAGAAAGTGAGAGAAAGAGAAGGAGTATTTTTCTTCCAACAATATAGTGTGAGAAAGGGTGTTGGAAACAAGGATTTCCTGAAAAAGGGAATGGCCTTAAAAGCACGGGAATTCACTGCTTGTATACTCGAACATAAATTCGATAGCAAAAAGGTGCTCCCCCTCTCCTTCACCTTAAGGCTCACTTTATACCAATATTTGATGGTTGGGGTAGTTATGCATAAGGAATAGAAGGTTAATAACCTGGAAAACCTGTAAAATCTGACCAAAAAGGTGCATTTTTTGCACATTTATATTTTTTAGTGCATTTTGTATGCATACGCGAGTTGTCAGAGTGAAACTAGTATATGTACTCTTGTTGCTAGATCAAAGATGGCATATGGATTTCCAAAAGGTGTTTTTTGAAGAGTTTCAAGAGAAATTTTAATGTATCTTAATCATATAGGGTGGAAAGAGATGTTATAAAAGGGGGAAGGTCCCTATATTAAATTCATGTAGTAAACTCCTTTAAATAATACTTGGCTCATCCTTTGATGTGGTGCACCGCATGTTACAATGATCTATTGTAATACATCAATTTTGTTATTCCATATCCTTCTTGTCTACCTCAACATGTTGTTTGAGGGGAGGTGTGGCATCCCTTCCCAACATGCCCAACAACGGGTTGGGTAGCCATTGACAAAGCATTAAAGTTCCAACCCCCATAACACTAATTAACCATAATCTCAATGGATCATAACTAAATAAAATGCATGGATTATTATATTTCACGACAGAGAAGTGCCCATAGTTAGATTTAATCTCAAATACTCACAAAACATGCAATTTCACATCTTTCCATAACAAAAACAACATTAGTTTTCATATTCATAAGCAAAGACATAACACTTATCTTTTAACATAAGATAGTCGAAGAACCAGTTGTGTATGAGCAATTTTCCACGCAGTCATGGGAATCCAATATGGATGCCACTTTAAAGTTGGGCCATGAGGCCACTCGATTGAATGAACCAAGATATAGGCTTCTAGGTTACTCAACGCAACCCATTTTCTCTCCTAATTAACCAATCTGCTCCTTACAGAGCACTCCAAGCATATCATCCAATCATTAAACAACCATGACACTCTCTTCAAGTGCCCCACACAATACTAGAAAAATATTTCCTTTCTTTGCTCAATAATCTCTTGGGGGTATTCTTCCCTTCCAATGCTCTCAATGTAGGTGGAAATAGTCCAATTCATCAAATTCCTTCTGGGAATAGCCAAAAAGATGATGCTTGCCTCTCAAGTTTCCAATTAGCAGAAAATGCATAGTGTGTGGAAGATTCCTAACTTGTGCAACCTCTATTCTCTCTTACAACCATCTATCTCCCATCCAAGGTCTATAATTTCCTTTTCATGGTGCTAATTTTACCAATTTCTATATTGGATGTTAGTTAGCAATGGGGAACACAACATGAGAAGTCTAGAGCATGAGCATATTAATGATATAATGAACTGGAGTGATGTTAGTGAGAGTGTTTAGGGAAATTAATGATATTTGTGATTCCTTCTGATGGAATACTAAAGTACTCTTTGTTAGGATATTTAGACACTTAGGAGTTAGTTAAGATCTACTTG
>CBVK0100042763.1:0-12711 GCA_900067695.1 Picea abies | reverse complement strand
ATGAGGGAATAGATGGAGGACATTATGCAAGAAAAACTATCCTGCAAAAGGTATTGCGCGCAGGACTATGTTGGTCGACCATTCATATAGATGCAAAGGACTACTGCCATAGATGTGATGTATGTCAAAGGGTTGGAAAACCTAATAGATGGGATGAGATGCCCCTAAGACCACAAGTAACCTTGCAAGTATTAGAAAAATGAGAAATAGACTTTGTGGGACCAATTAATCCACCATCAAAGACGTCATGATCAAGGTATATCATTACTGTGACATAGTACTTAATGAGATGGACATAAGCAACACCAGTAAAAGATTGCAGCATAGAGACAACATCACACTTCCTGTTTGAGAAAGTGATCACTAGATTTGGATGCCCAAGGTTTTTGATGAGTGACCTAGGCACTCACTTCATCAATATTACTATCAAGGATATTCCTGAGGAGTTTGAAGTCTATCATCAAAAGAGTACACCATATCACCCTCAAGCAAATGGCACAGTGGAATCCTTTAATAAGATCCTAGAGAATGCTTTGAAAAAGATTTGCAATGTTAACATGGATGATTGGGACTTGAATATACAAGCAGTATTATGGGAATACATGACTACACGCCAAAATTTGACAGGACAGACACCTTGGTGTATGGACAAGGAGCAACGGTGCCATTAGAATTCTTGGTACCTATCTTGTGCATCATAGTAATCACCAACATGACAGAAAGAGGCGCAGTAAAAGAAAGTCTAAGTTAGCTAATGGAGATGGAAGAAGATAGGATCCTTGCAAGATTCCACCAAGAAGTACAGAAAGAAAGAGATAAAGATTGGCATGACAAACATATCAAGAGGAATAGTTTCAAGGAGGGCGACCTAGTCTTGGTGTATGACAGTAAATTTCTTCAGCATCTAGGTAAATTCATAATACATTGGTTGGGACCATATGAAGTGAAGGTTGTCACAGATGGGGGATCTGTATAGTTGAAAGATCTGGGAGGCACAGAACTGAGAGGAATGATTAATGGGAGTTGATTGAAACTGTATAGGGACAATCGACATCCTAGTGCATAGAAAGCTCCAATGCAGTAAGAAGATATGTACATAATGTATTATAGTAGAATTTAAGAGAGACAAAATGAGAAAAGACAAAATGAGAAAAATAAATAAAATGAAGAAAAACCATAAAATAAAAATAGATCGGCGTGCATGGAAGGTTTTGATAGAATAAAACTGTTAGAATAGAACAATGCGGTACAAGAAAACCAGGGATGGAAAACACTGCGCGTAGGAGAGTAGCTAACAGGTAGAAAGGCACAGTGTGTAGGAAACACAACAAAAAGTGAAAAAGTGACAACTAACAGTGCGACACAGTTGTCACTTCTTTGTCCCACTATAAAGTCAAAAAAAGGGGGAAAATCAACCCATTGTGTTATTTTCTAAGGATAAGAACACATAACCGAGTGGAAGAGCGATAAAGTGAGAATTTGAGCTAGCCTCTATCGATTTGGAAGTCTGCAGTCTGGATTTCCTCACCATGTCACCAACGAGAGTTGGAGCGTTGAGCAGAACTGGATGAAACACACCGAGTAGCACTCGGGTGCCACAAAACAGAACAAACGAGATTCCCATAGTGGCGAATGTGGGAAAAATCCACACACCGAAGTACGAGCAGACCACAATGCATATGGAGGAGGAGCAGGAAGCTGCATAGGAGCTCGAGCAACCGGAAGAGGATGTCGAATAGATGAAATCCGATGCGTCCAAGGGGAAAGGGCCGCAGCAAGAAGAACATGCCACCAGTTCGACGCAGTAGGACTATAACCCAAAGAGCAACATAGAACAGGGCACCAGGACACACCATCAGTCAGGGTATCATCCTCACAAGTGACAAAGAAGGTGTGAGGAGAAAGTAGTGCATAGGGCGTACAACACACACAAGAAGAACTAGTCGTGGTAATGTCGAAGATCCCTGAAGATGTAATGGCGAACGTCGATATGGTAGGAGGGGTCAATGGCCTCAAATACTCCAATCATGATGTGTTTGATGCCATAAAGTTCTCGGATTCGGCAACACAAAACTATCTAGAGAGCAAAGGAGAAGGCCCATCAGGTGCGCCATTATTAGATCATGCATAGCAGATCATGGGACTGTACAACATCGACATAATGAACCTACTAGACATACCACAGTTTGGGCATAGGAGCTCGAGCAACCGGAAGAGGATGTCGAATAGATGAAATCCGATGCGTCCAAGGGGAAAGGGCCGCAGCAAGAAGAACATGCCACCAGTTCGACGCAGTAGGACTATAACCCAAAGAGCAACATAGAACAGGGCACCAGGACACACCATCAGTCAGGGTATCATCCTCACAAGTGACAAAGAAGGTGTGAGGAGAAAGTAGTGCATAGGGCGTACAACACACACAAGAAGAACTAGTCGTGGTAATGTCGAAGATCCCTGAAGATGTAATGGCGAACGTCGATATGGTAGGAGGGGTCAATGGCCTCAAATACTCCAATCATGATGTGTTTGATGCCATAAAGTTCTCGGATTCGGCAACACAAAACTATCTAGAGAGCAAAGGAGAAGGCCCATCAGGTGCGCCATTATTAGATCATGCATAGCAGATCATGGGACTGTACAACATCGACATAATGAACCTACTAGACATACCACAGTTTGGGCATGGTAAACACATAAATAGATTCTCAAATGAGATCAGAGCAAAGTATGGAATAGAGACGGGTAACAGGGGTATCGAGATTAGTGACATCAATGATCATGCGACACGATTTGCAACATGACTGTTGGGTTGAAAATTAATGTGCAAATGCAGAAAGGAAGAAATACCCACAGGAGTAGTAGCAGTTAAGGTGCAATGCGCCAAGGGGAGCTCAATGAGATGGGCCTCTTACCAACTCATCTCATTCCTTGAAGACTACAAGTATGCACAAGACTGGGACTCTAAGTTCCACTATTCGTGGTTACTCATCCTCATTACACTTATCGGATGACAGGAACCTACATATAGTTTGTTCCTGCCAAGGACGGGAAAATGTGGCACAACGCACTTCACATCCCTTCGTAGTACAACTGATCCCAAGAAGAAAAAACTTAGCAGTGACCTATTTGTGATATACCTGATAGAGATCCAAAATAGAGTCGAAGACACATGGAGGATTCCCATAGAAACTATCCATGAGTTTGGGTAGATAGCGAACTTCCAGGCATCACGCCACAGTATGTGGCTACAAGCAAACAGGGATCCATCCAAGGAGTGGTTGCAACTGAAGTATTGTGTAACAATGCAAGACATCCAGATGGAGGTCCAAGAATGGACCGAGGAGTGGAGAATGCCAACAATCCCAAGGACGATGCTAGGATCACAAACACGGACGTAGGACAGAACAATCCCTGTGCAACAAACATGCACAAACGATGCAAACAAAAAGTAAAACACAACATAGGGCCAAGAAGGAGGCAACAATCCCACACAAAAGAAAATCATAATGAAGAATAAATCCCAACGTGGTTCTACATAGGAACCACCACACATAGAGCCAACAACAAGAGGAACAACATAACAAGTGCAGATGGAGACATAAGAAATATTGGTGGAAGAAGGAGAAGGGCAGAACATAGGCATGGATACACAGATGCCAGAAGCATATGAACCATTAGAGGTGCAAAGGAAGCGAACATGGGAGTAAGCAAGGGGCTCCAAAAAGAAGGTCAAGGCCCACAAGAAACCCATGGAGACATCATTGACGACAAAAAATGTAGAGTTGATAGCCACGACAGTGGAAGATTGACTGCCAGAGGTGTGGGAAAACGTTGAATATCACAGAGCTTCAATTTTGGAGAAAATACAAGAGGTGAAAACTATGTTGGAGTAGTTGAACGTCAGGACAGAGCAACAACAACAATGCCAGCTAAAGAAGGGGCACCGGTGGGAGAGACAGTGCAGATCACGATGCAAGGGAGCGTAAATTTCCATATTACTCCTGAAATGTTGTTTATAGATGAGGAGACAACGCAGAGGCCCCTGAAGGAAATTGAGATGTTGGACTTGGAATTGCCCAAGATTCCAACCAAATCATTGTACAAATTACAAGTGAGTGTCGCGCGGGAGATTTAGTCCAGAGCAAGGTCCGACGCAAAAAACTTACAATTGGCGCAGGAAGACAACACGTCACTGAAGAAGGCACTTAGCCAGGAAGGGAAAGAGAAAATGATGGCACGACAGAAGGTGGATGAAATGGAAAACTAGATCCATGTAGTATTCCAAGCCATCTCAGATAGCAAAGGAGTACAGGGAGTGTCAGTGCAAGAGAAAATGCAGAAGATAATGAAAATGTTGCAACACTACAAGGACCATATCAAAGAACTGGAGGAACACGCAGTTCCCACAACTCCTCCAGAAATCAGAGCACAAAGAGAGCAGGATCTGACAGATTCTACAAAAAATATCACGTAGAAAATACATAGGATGACATAAATGTTGGAGAAGAGCGCCCAACTATGGACACAGCTTCTAGAGTATGGGAGCTTACAAGAGCTACAGGGGAAGGAGGAAAAACTACATGAAGCCATCGCAGACATCAAACAATGATAGAGAATGATGTCACTGCCAGAAATAATCAAGACTGTTGCGGAGATGAAGACTTTACAGGCAGAGGAAAAGGAAGTACAAGCGCAAAAGATGGTGCGACAGGCTCTGTTGGAGCCCTTGCAAGAAAAGGTAGACCAGTTAGTCATCGATATTGATGCAACAAAAATGAATGTAGAGTGCAAAGGCGTGGAAGGAGGAGAGTTGCTATAAAACCTAGTCACTACGCAACTCGTGGAAGATATGGCCGAAAGCAGCAGTCGGGATCAGGCACAATGCCAAAGAATCATTGAAATGTATGACGCATTGGCACAAGCAGTGACAGATTTGGAGTTAGGCAGTGACTTGGGACGAGTCACAGTGTCAATGTTGGTGGCATGTTGGGCACATGCCCATTTTGGAGAAAAGAACGACATGGGAGAAAAACAATTGGAAGGAAAACCAACACGCGAAAAGAAAATGTGCATGCAGAGGAGAGAAGCATGTGAGGCGAACATGCAAGAAGACCTAACCATGCCAGGGTTAGGGTTTTGGTAAGAGGATGTAATGGTTGGTAAGCCAAAAACATGTATAAATAGGTACCTAGGAGGTCTAGGTCGAAGTGGTTGTTATTGCCATTGGTGTTGTTTGAAGACTATTATTGGTTTTAGTTCGTGTTTTTGGTTGTGGTTTGGAATGTCTGTAAAATTCGATCTCATCTTGTAAGTTATTGAGCTGAGGAGATGAAATAATGTAGATCTTGAGGGTTAGATCATAGGCTGAGGAGCCTAGTGTGATCTAGTCTACCTCATTGTAGATCTCGACCCATTTGATGGAGAGTTGTAATGTGTGCGACGTTGTAGTTTTGGAAACACCATAATAAAATAGCATAGCAGCCAAATATTTATGGGTGTAGCCCAGGAGGGGGTGAACCATGGTAGATCATGTGTTATGTGATTGAATACTGTCAATGATTAGATGTTAAACGAATGCATGAATGACTTAGTTAGATCTTCTATTTTACATGCATGAAGAATAATGACATAATATTCAATATATGTTGAATGTTAGAGTAAACAAATGAATATCACAGATTGTGATACCCAATCCCCACTCATTCCCAGGCTACAAGCACCTGAGCATTGCAGCCACCCATAAGAATTATCTTGGGTGAGACTGCATAGTGCATTTTGTGCGTTATGTTTCCTTCTGGTTTACCAAGAGGGTAGATAGTTTTAGGGGGTTTTGTTGGAAACCATAGTAGACCTGAACCTGGGTCAGCCCAAGAATGGTAGCAAGAGAGAAGTAACTAATAGGCCTCATATAAAAAGAGGACCTTTCCATTTCATTTGATCATCACAACTTCTCACCTTTTGTGAGACAACACATCTGAAATTTTCACCCTTATACTATTATTGGCTCTTTTATCCTATACGCTATCTATTGGAGGTAAAGTGTGGATGCCTCTTTTATGATTTTTTAGATGGTACTACTGCAATTAAGGTTTATTCTTGTCATCTCTTAGTGAAGTAAGTAAAGTTATGCAATTTCATTTCATGATATTGAATGTTTATGGTAAATTTTACTTATTCATATTGAATGTTTTGCTTCATAAAACCCTGACAGAGGAGCATAATTACTTATTATTCTCACAAGAATAATTTCATCCATAAATTTGTGAAGGAAATCCTACCTATGGTTATAATCCTAAATCCCTAAAGTTATAGCACTTTAGGATTTTGATTCTAGACTCTTGATTGTGACCTAGTTGAAGTACCTAACAAGGGAGAAAAGGTTACTAGAGCCCAAAATTGCTTGCACTCTAGAAAAACTCTTATCCTCAAGGTTTAAACCCTAAGTCCCTAATGTGCTAGCACCTTAGAGTTCAATCCCTACCTCTTAGCCCTATCTCCAAAGTATATTGCATTGATCTTATCAAGACTCCATAGCCCTAAGGCACTAATCATTAAGCTCTCTTGTGGTGAAAGTGATAAAAAAAAACTCTTTATTCTCAATCTCTCAAGCTATCTACTAACTTTACTAACACTAAATAAATCTAATTCAATTGCAAATTTGTTGTTGTTGCAAAAATTTTACTACAACCATCTTAATATACTTTCATTGGTTGCATACATTAAGCTAAAGGTGGCCTAAACTAACTAGAAATTGCATACAACAATTGGGTATTAATCTACTAAGTTTATGTTGAATTTCTATTGCCAATTGTTGCATTTCTTAGGCACATTTATGATTGGTGTTACAAACTTGTACTTGTTTTTGTAATTGTTGTATTGCTGCAATTTTGTACCAGCTATAGAAAATTATCATTGTCTAGTGTCTTATGAGGTTTTGATTGCATGTTTATACTTGGAAATCAATCATATATATGCTATAAGTGTTCTTGTTCCAGACAAGTACTCATACAAGCTTCATACCTCTTTTTCCTTTGACCTGGACTTTGACTTAGGTGATCAAGAGAGGGGGCGGTAGACTTGGCTAACAACAACGGTAGACTTGGCTAACAAACTTGCTACTTTGATCCCTTGGAGTCACCGGGGAAGCCTCCCTTGTGGTGGACCTCCTCCATCACTAAAACAAGGGGATTTCTTACTAAGGTGATAGTGGGACCTCCTCCATCACTAAAACAAGGGGATTTCTTACTAAGGTGATAGTGGCAGGATTTCCTATAATTACATAGATTTGGTCACATGTGTTGGGGCTTTGGAAAAGTACAAATCCAACAACAACATAGTGGAAGGAGTAATATTTTTTGTATCCATAAATGTGGCAGAGAGAAGAGATACAATAGAAAAAATTCTAAGATTTTCCAATATTTTCCCAACCTTTTTTAGTTTGGAAGATAAGTATTCCTTGATGGAGTAAGTGGGTAAAGAGGATATACATCTTATACTTCGAAGCTTCCAAAAAGATAAAAGTCTATCCCTAGATGGGTTTCTTGTGGAATTCTTTCTAGGGTGTTATGAATTTGTGGTAGAGGATTTGAGGGTGATTGAGGCATCATGAATCTTAGGAAAAATTCTAGTTGCATTCAATACAACCTTCTTAGCTTTGATTCCAAAGGTTTATAACCCAACTTCTTCGAACAATTTTCGGTCAATATCCTTATGCAACTACATATATAAAATCATGTCTAAGATTATTTCTTGAAGGGTAAAATGAATTATGTTTAGGCAGAACCCTATTGAACAATTTGCATTTCTTGAGGGGAGACAAATTCATGAGGTAGTGGGGGTTTCTTAAGAAGGACTATATTTAATCAAGGTAAAAAAATTTGAATGCAATGGTTTTAAAAGTGGAATTATCAAAATCATACGACAAGCTGAGTTTCCTCTATTTAAGATTAATTCTAATACATTTGGGGTTTTTTCCTCAATTTGTTTCTTGGGTGATAAATTGTGTCACATCTATACCATTTGATATTATTATCAATGGTGCAGCTACTCCCTTCTATAGGCCAGAAATGGGACTTAGACATGGGTGACCATTGTCTCCCCTTCTCTTTCTTTTAATAGTAGAAGGATCGAGTATATCTTTAAAGGATTCCATTGCAAATGGAAGCTTTAAGGGGATAAATATTGGCAATTCTTGTTATGTCACACATTTGTTGTTTCTAAACAAGATTCTAATATTCTATGAAGTTTGAAGGAGAGTGGATGAAAAGCTCAAATAAATTGTTCACTTATTCTAAAAAGCCATGGGAATGATAATAAACATTGCAAAATCAATGATATCTCTTTGGGTTATCTTTGAGATGGAAATAAATTTTATCAATTATTTGTTCCCTTACAATATGGTTGAGTTAGAGACAGATTTGAAATATGTAGGCTTCTATCTAAAGGGCAATTTGTATAAAAAATGAGATTGGTAATGGTTGATAGCAAAGGTAAATAAAAACTCAATATATGGTGTAATCGGTAGTTATCCAGAGGGGGGCACCTGGTATTGGTAAAAGATGTTTTAGAAGCAATTCCAGTGTACTCGATGTCGTTTGCATGGATTCCAAAAGGTGTTCTAGAATTGATTATAATATTAAGTTATAGATTCATCCGGTCAAGGGATCAAGTGAAAAAATGCATTGCTCTTGTTTCTTTGAAAAGCTTGTAGTTCCAAAGGCTAAAAGGAGCTATCGATTAAAGAATATGTTCCTATTTTACAAGGCTTTAGCTACAAAGAATGTTTGGTGAATAATCCAAGGTGAAGTTTGTGGGATCAAGTGATTACAAACAAGTATAGATCCCCTGACTCTGGAAGAATGGGCTAGGAATCCTAGAAAGAGATTTTATACACGTCTATCATTTGGAAAGTAGTTATTACAACATTTCCTTTGGTTGAAAATCAATTGGTATGATGTGTGCAAAAGGGAAACAAAGTCAAATTGGATTAGACCCGTGAATTGGAAGTGGGGACTTGCATATGCTACCTCTTTAGGTGATTTGAAATTTAATATATAGGTTTTTTTATACCTTAAGATAAATAGCTAGTTGGAATAGGACTACCATTTGGCAGTATGGTTGTCTTATTTGGAGGGAGGATGAATTAAGGGAGGAGAAGGCAGACACATGGCATGGGTACACTTGCAGCCTTAAAGATTGTTTTATAAGACTATGGGATGAAGCTGATCGGATTGCATGGTCTCTAAATACAACATGGGACTATATTCCAAGAATTGGATATAAAGTGTTGGTTGCAGAGGGTAGAGAGGATTTATAGGTTTGGTGGTGGAAATTAGTTTGGAAATTTAGATTCCCATAAAAAGCCAAAATATTCATGTGGCTACTACTGAACAATAAAGATCTTACATGGGATATATTGCAGAGGAGGAACTTTTTAGATCTAAGTTGGTGATATTTATTCAAACAAGATGAGAAAGAAGACACACATCTTATCATGTCTTATCCTTTTGCAAAACAGGTATGGAAAGAAGTGGAAGGGATGACAGGAAAAAATGTATGGGTTGGAAACTCTATTGAGCAGGCTCTCAGGATAAAGTATAGAGCTCTTCCTTCAAATATTGCATGGAGATTTTAGTTGGCTAGAAATACAAAGTTGTTTGAGGACAAGGATACAATAACCTTAAAATGTGTAGTGCAAGGTCTAAATGTTTTATCTATCTTTTCTCATATTCAAGAAAAGAAAAATGTTAGATAGTCTCTTGTAGAAGAAATTAATAAAAATATTCCTTGGGCTTACTTTGATGGTGCTTCACAAGGGAATCCCCCTAGGGGTGGGGAAAAGTGAATACTTCATTTCTTTGACTCTCATAGTATTTCTTTCAAATCTAGAGTGGGTCATGTATCAAACAATTTGTTCAAACTTATGGCACTCAAGCTAGTATTATTGCTTGAATAGGAACATGGAGTAACACATATACACATTTTCATGGATTCACTTCTTATTATAAAGTAGATAAGTAGATGAGGTAGGATTTTTCTCTAAGAAACTTCACAAACTTCACACTACAACCATTGTTTCTTAATGTATGGAACCTACAGTCATCATTTTTTCATATTTATTCTGTTCATATCTAGAGGGATATGAACAGAACTGCAGATGGATTATCTAAAGAAGGGTTAGAGATGGATCGTGGCATGTGGATAGTTTCAGGGGAACAATGTGGCCATTGCTCATAATACATACATGATCCTTGGATATAATATAGTGGCCATTGCTCATAATACATACATGATCCTTGGATATAATATAATGCTACTTTACTTCAGTGGTGTGTTTTTGTTTGTAATACAAGGATGGATGGATAGAAAATAGAAGGTTGGTCAGCTAAAAAGTTTTGTTGATAATAAATATATAAATATAGGTGAGAAACGTTTTTGGGAAAAAGGTTACGAACTGTTGGAGCAAAATTATGTACTATATTTTTGTGATGGGACTTGATCAAGTCAAGCACTATTAATCTTGAGAGGCTATAAAGGCTAGATCTGAATATAGACGAAAATTTTTTTAATAAGTAAGAATCCAAATTGATGATTCAAATCATAAGCACAGTTTTTCACCATCACATTGTAAAGTACATTTCATAATACATCACATTGAAAATAAATTTCATAACACATATTCAGTGGACATGTATACTTTTAAGACGAGGTCGATTACCGAAAGTATATAATCATGACTTTTTTAAGCAGTGATATTAATGTACATTATTCAACATAAATATAAGAATTTTTTTTAATGTTTCAGTATGCCAAATAAGTAATGTATATAATAATATTTTTTAATTTTAATAATATTTTTTAATGTTTTAAACTTCATAAATAAATAATATATAAAAAAAAACTAGCTAAAAACTTAAATTGCAATTGTAGTATTTATGTGATTAAAGTTATATATTATTATAAAGTAGATGATCTCATTAAAGGTAGTCTTGGTGATGACTACAAGGGATACAAAGTTTTTTTTGGACACTGTGTAGATTGAAACCACGTTTTAGTCCTGGAATAAGATCTAAAATTGCTTTTGATTGGCTCAAAGACCGTCTCCACAAATGTAATGAAACAAGTTAATGGTCCAAGACTTAGAGACATTTGGCAATAGCCAAAGTCTGGCCCCTTATGGAAAACCAACAGGTCATTTCATGTGGCATGATTTTCCTTGAAAACAGTGATGACTTAGCCCACATTCACAAATAGTAGCCAATGATGGCTATCCTCACTTCCAAGTGAGTTATGATAGGTTTTGTTACCTTTGAGACTGAAGTGGTGTATGATATTTATAAAAAAAAAAAAAAATAGTTAAATATCTTTATACCTCAAGCATTTAAGTAAAATGAGATTGTTGGTACCTTTCTCAACCCACAAAAGGTAAACATGTTACAAGTAAGACTTGAAATTGGGAGGGGATGATAGCAATTTCTCCCCTTAACCATCTGTGTTATATTTTGTATGTAATGAATGCACTTTTGATATAACCAATTGTGAATATGGGTTATTTATTTTGTCAAAGATGTTCAAGACTTTCATTTGTTATTTGCACAAGTGCACTGTGCCATGAGAAATCAACCTATATATGGAGGGATTTGAACCTTTATTAGTGATTATACTAAGAGAAGTGAGGTGCATTATACGACCAAGTATGAGTGACATATGTAACGTTTGTGCCTAACATTTATTTGACATGTGACATAAGTTGATCCAATATATTATCTTAAAAATTGAAATATAGAGGGGGTGAGTATGTACAACTTCGTGGACTTTAGTAGTCAAAAGGATACACGAAGAGGGTCCCTTGTCCAACAAACAAGGGGGACTCGTACATCAATTTAGTGTCTGGTTTGGTTGTGACCTTAAAATTTGATGATGGTGATGGTGGTGGTGATGGTGGTGGTGATGATGATGATGATAATGATTATATCAAAATATAATATCCTTATTGTAAAAAAAAATTAAAAAACCAATATCAAGTAGTAGATATAACCCACAGTGTCGGTTATATTATATAACACGCAATGTGTGTTATATTATATAACACAAACACAATGTGCTATATAATATAACACACATAGCGTGTGTTATATAACATAACAAACACAATGTGTTATATTATATAACACACACTGTGTGTTATATAATATAACACACACTATGTTATATAATATAACACAATATAACACACATTGTGTTATATAATATAACACACATACTGTGTGTTCTATAATATAACACACACTGTGTCTGTTATATTATATAACAGTGTGTGTTATTTAACATAACGCACACTATATTATATAACACACATGGTGTGTTATATTATATAACACACATGGTGTGTTATATAATATAACACACACAATGTGTGTTATATAATATAACACACACTATGTAACCCAATCTGTGTTATATAATATAACATGCACAGTGTCTAATATATTATATAACACACACAGTGTGTATTATATAATGTAACACACACAGAGTGTGTTATATAATGTAACACACACTCTGTGTGTTATATAATGTAAAACACATTGTGTGTCTTATATAATATAACACACAGTGTGTGTGTGTGTTATAACATATAACACACAGTGTGTGTTATAACATATAACACACATAAAAATATAATGATGATTATATAAAAATATAATATCC